>JAJOZX010001117.1:860000-1004789 GCA_023014485.1 Bathynomus jamesi
CTTAATTCTATATGCATTTAGTATAAATTTGTGTTACAAAAACCTGTTTCTGCGTTTCAAAAACGCGGTAGACCTACATTGTAATTTATTAATTTCCAAACGCTCGTATTTTTTTTCTTTTTTTTGTTGTTTAACTAATTAAAAGCATGGCACCCCCGTCAAGTACTTGCAGTCGCTGTGAAGGGAAATTTGCCGCTTACGCGTTTACAATGGATAATAATAATGAACAGTTAGTTTGCAGGTGGTGCTCAAACTTAAAAGTGCTGAGGAACGAGTTAGAACGTGAGAAGGAGGCCAGAGTAAGCCTTGAAGAAAGGGTGATGCTGCTGACGGCAAAATTAGAATCCCTTGAGACTCCAGTTGCGACCCCTCCTGCCTCAGTTTCTATTAATAATATAAATAGTATTAATAGCCCTCTCTCTTCTCCTAGTTCCCAACCCTTCGTTCGAGTGCGTAATGGAGCCCCATTGAGAAAACCTAAGACATGTCTACCAGTAATAACAAACAATAAGTTTTCTGTTTTAGGTTTTGAAGATGATGATGAACCGGAAATACGACTCGTTGGCGATTCCATTGTTCGAGGACAGCTCGAGGAATTCTGTGGGAGAAACCCTCGTCGTAGGCGCCGTTACTGCTACCCTGGTGCAAGGGTGGAGGATATAACTAATAGTGTTGACCAATTTACAGATGGTACCTCCGAGGACACAACGTATGTTATTCATGTCGGTACTAATAACGTTTTAAATTCTAGATCGGAAGAACTGCTGGCTAGGTACAGGGACTTACTAGAGCGATTAAAGGAAAAAACTAATAAGATTGTTTTAACAGGTATACTTCCTCGAATTATCCATCGTAACGATTTCTACAGTAAGGCGACCTATATTAACAATAACCTAACGTTTCTTTGCCAACAGGAAGGAGTGCATTTTGAGAATTTTTGGAACAGTTTCTGCGGCAGGAGGGACTTGTTCCTCGGAGATGGACTTCATCTTAATGACGTAGGAGCTGCGCGTTTAGGAAGACTATTTCATAATACTGTCTCTTCTTTTGAGGCTGCCGTAACTCGAACGGTCCCAGCGTAAAATCCATAAATTTCCACTGCGCTCGCGAAGTTGTCGCAATTACAAACAATTTGAAGGTTCTATCCTTAAATGCTCGTAGCCTACGAAATAAAATAAGCGAATTTTTTTCTTTAATTGCTTGTAAAGACTATGATATAATTGCGATAAATGAATCATGGCTTAGCACTGAAACTCGTGACTTTGTAGGGGAGTATCAAATTAAAGGTTATAGACTTTTTGTTAAAAAGAGAATAGGTAGGCGAGGAGGCGGTGTTATGTTGTATATCAAAGATAATATAGCGAACGTTATAGAAGTAAAGCACACAATTCCAGAACCGATAGATTCGACTATAGCAGAACTTAAATTGAACGATTTCAAACTTGTTGCGGTTATATATAGGCCCCCTAATCAAACAGCTGATACGGACGAAGCGTTATATCGTGAACTAAAGCGAATAATCGGTAGTGAGCAGGCTTTAGTTATGGGTGACTTTAATTGCGCTAACGTAAATTACGATACAATGCAGGGAGACGCGGAAGGTAATCGTTTAGTTAATTTTCTCGAGGATAGCTTTCTTATTCAAAAGGTTGGGGAACCTACGAGGTTGGACAGTATTTTAGATTTAGTAATAACTACGGATGATAGGCTAATTACTGATCTTCAAATAATAGAACCGTTGGGCAATAGCGATCACAATAGGGTAGAGTTTGTCCTTTCAGTAAGTCACTCGAAACCAGCTAACTCGACGAAAATTCCAAACTTCCAGCACGCAGACTTTAGTAAATTTCGAAATAAATTGTCACACGTCAATTGGGAAAACGTGATGGGGAACTCCAACGCAAAACTAATGAGGGAATCGTTCGAAACAGTATTTAGGACTATAAATGAGGAATGTGTACCGTACAAAATTAAGCGTGCGAAAGTAAACAACAAGCCCTTGTGGTTTACTTCTAGAGTAGGAGACATTATAAAGAGTAGAGATAGGACTTATAGGTTACATAAGTGCGATAAAGACAATTTGTGGTTACGAAACAACTACATATCTCGAAGGCTTGAAGCGAAAAGTGTAATAAAAAAGTCCAAGCGCGAATTTGAAATCTCCATAGCTCGTGACGGTAAAGAAAACCCCAAGCGATTCTTTCAATACGTCAATAATAGAAATCCAGTAAAAAACGTCTTGGGGCCTTTGAAAAATCTAAACGGAGATCTAGTTTCTGAAAACAAGGAAATGGCTACCTTGCTAAACGAATTTTTTACGTCAGTTTTTACTATAGAAGATGTAACAAATATCCCTACGGTCACGGACATAATACCGTTTGATAATGGTAATATTTTGGATAATATAGTGGTTAGTGAAGGGGCGGTAACGCGCTATATTGATAAAATGAAAACGCGTAAATCACCGGGCCGATTCCATATATCCCATACAAATAAAAGAATTAAAAGATAGCATTGTTGTGCCGCTAACAAAGATTTTTAATGCGTCTATTTCTGAGGGGTGCGTACCAGATAATTTCAAGTTAGCAAACGTAACACCTATCTTTAAGAAAGGCGATAAAGGTGCGGCGGGAAATTATAGACCAATCAGTTTAACGTCTGTTGTAGGTAAGCTACTGGAATCAATAATTAGGGATCGTATAGTCGAACACTTAGAATTCCATAAGCTAGTTAGAAATACGCAGCACGGATTTAGGCGAAACAAATCTTGCTTAACTAATCTTTTAGAATTTTTCCAAAGCGTGGTTGACGTTTACGATAGACATCGGGCGGTTGATGTAGTGTATTTAGATTTTCAAAACGCGTTTGACACCGTGCCGCACAAAAGACTCATTGAAAAAACTAAGGCTCATGGAATCAGGGGTGTAGTAATAAATTGGCTAGAAGAGTGGTTGCGAGGCAGGAAACAGAGGGTGGTCGTTGATGGAGCGGAGTCGTGTTGGGCTAATGTAGTGAGTGGCGTTCCTCAGGGTTCTGTATTGGGCCCCTTGCTTTTTCTTATATATATTAACGATTTAGATGTCGGCCTAGTCAGTACAGTTTCAAAGTTTGCGGATGACACGAAGCTGGGTGGTAGGGCGATTAATGACGAAGATAGAGGTAAAATTCAGGAAGATCTGAATAAAATCGTTGATTGGTCAGTCACATGGCAAATGAGATTTAACGTTGATAAGTGCAAAATTTTGCATATAGGTTCACGTAACGGTAATTTTGCATATAGTATGTCAGGGAAAGATTAAACAAGCGTAGAGCAGGAAAAACTTTTAGGAGTTATAGTCACGGGTGATTTAAAAGTAGCGAAACAAAGTACAGCAGCGGTCAATAAGGCGAACAAAGTGTTAGGTTTTATAGCTCGAAATTTTGAGTACAAATCGCGCGATATTATAGTTTCCACTTTATAAATCATTAGTTAGACCCCATTTGGAGTACGCGGTCCAATTTTGGAATCCGCATATGCGCAAAGATATAGACAAAATCGAAAGAGTTCAAAGACGAGCAACTAAGATGATTCCGTCGCTTAGGTCAAAGTCGTACGAGGATAGGCTTAAGGAGTTAAAATTGACAACACTCGAGACTAGGAGGTTAAGGGGTGATCTAATCAAGGTTTTCAAAATTATGAATGGGTTCGATAACGTAGATAGAGATAGCTTTCTCGAAATATCTCAATATAATAGGACTAGAAATAACGGGTGTAAGTTGACAAGTAGAAGGTTCGAGACAGCAGTTGCGAAAAACTTTTTTACGCATAGAATAGTAAATAGCTGGAATAGTTTGCCGGTAGAAGTAATTAGTAGCACGTCTATAAACATGTTTAAAAATCGATTAGACGCATATGTTGATAGAAAGGGTATAGTTTAAGGTAGTAAAATTAAGGCTTTCTGGGGATAGATCCCACAGCTCAACACAAGTGTTGTGGGATATAGGGAGGCAGCGTCTTGGGTTAGGGGATACTCTCTGTCCTTACACACCCCATTTAAAGAGATTCCTATGCCGAGCGGTGCCCCCCATAGTACTGTGAGGTATTGAAAAACTCATGATCTTCACTGCCCAAAACACCTTTAAATGGGAGACCCAAAATGGGTGCACACACGTTTCTACATTACTGTACAGTCTTTACAGCCACACCTACACTTTTTCTCGTAAGTGTATATATTGTAATGTATATGATTGTAAATTTTGACTTGGTCCGCAATCGATATGGACCGTGACTTGATGGATACCTTAATGAAATTGACTGGATTCTTTGGATCTGATATATTTGCATGTCCGTTATAAATAGATATAGAGTGTAACATATTTGTGGATAGTAGTCCATTATGACTAGATCCTCTGGATCCAGAGATTCTATCTTTAGTTTTAAATCGATAATTAATTGGTTTTAAATTGATAATTATTTAGTTTCGTAAAAATTGGTCGTTGCCAATTTACCGGCGGTTTTTACATAAATTTCTTATGTTCTTGTGGTTCGGAACCCACGTAAAATTGTAGGTCCCCTCCGCCACCACGGAGGACATACACAATACACGATTACGAACACAGTTAGGTAGACCAGCCATGAGTGGATCCTAGGGTCTTTGTTGGTCTGAAACATTATAACATTATGACTTTGACCCAAGCGACGGAATCATCTTAGTTGCTCGTCTTTGAACGCTTTCGAATTTGCCTATATCCTCGCGGACATGCGGATTCGAAAATTGGATCACGTACTTCAAATGGAGTGTAACTAATGACTTGTAAAGAGGAACAATAATATCGCGCGATTTGTACTCGAAATTCCTAGCTATAAAACCAAGCACTTTGTTCGCCTTATTGAATGCTGCTGTACTTTGTTTCGCCACTTTTAAATCACAACTGACTGTAACTCCTAAATCTTTTTCCAGTTCTACGCTTTCCAACTACTTCTCTGACATACTATACACAAAATTACCGTTACGCGACCATATATGTAAAATTTTGTACTTATCGACGTTAAATCTCATTTGCCATGTGACCGACCACTCTACGATTTTATTCAGATTTCCTGGATTTTACCTCTATCTTCATCATTAATCTCCATACACCCAACTTCGTGTCATCCGCAAGCTTTGAAACTGTACTGACTAGGCCGACATCTAAATTGTTAATATATATAAGAAATTCAAGGGGTCCAATACAGAACCCTGAGGAACGCCGCTCGCTACATTAGCCCAACACGACTCCGCTCCATCAACGCCCACCCTCTGTTTCCTACCTCACAACCACTCTTCTATCCAATTTATTACTACACCCCTGATCCCATGAGCCTTATTTTTTTCACCGAGTCTTTTGTGCGGTACGGTGTCAAACGCTTTTTGAAAATCTAAATACACTACATCTACAGCCCGATGACTCTCGTGAATTTCAACCACGCTTTGGAAAAATTCTAAAAGATTAGTTAAGATTTGTTTCACCTTAACCGGTGCTACGTATTTCTAATCAAGTTATGCAATTTCAAGTTTTCGACTATACGATCCCTAATTATTGATTCCAGTAGTTTACCTACAACAGACGTTAAACTGATTGGCCTATAATTTCCCTCCATACATTTATCGCGTTACATTTATTAACTTGAAATTATCTGGTACGCACTCCTCAAAAATAGACACATTAAAAATCTTTGTTAGCGGCACAACAATGCTTTCTTTTAAATCTTTTAGTTGTATGGGATATATGGAATCCGGCCCGGGTGATTTAAACATTTTCATTTTACAAATATAGTGCATTACCTCCCTTTCACTAACCACAATATTATGTAAAATATTACCATTATCAAAAGGTAATATGTCTATGACCGTAGGAATATTCGTTACATCTTTTGTAAAAACTGACGCAAAAAATTTGTTTAGCGAAGGTAGCCATTTGCTTGTTTTCAGAAACTAACTCTCCGTCAGAGTTTTTCAACGGCCCTAAGACACTCTTTACTGGATTCCTATTGTTGACGTATTGAAAAAATCGTTTGGGGTTTTCTTTGCCATCACGAGCTATGTAAATTTAAAAATCGCGCTTTAACTTTTTTATTACGCTTTTCGCTTCACGCCTTAGAGATATGTAGTTATTTCGTAACCACAAATTATCTTTATTGCACTTATTTAGCCTATAAACCCGATCTCTACTCTTTATAATATCCCCTACTCTAGAAGTAAACCACAAGGGCTTGTTGTTTACTTTCTCAAGCTTAATCTTTTACGGTACCATTCCTCATTTATAGTCCTAAATACTGTTTCAAAAGATTCCCACATTATTTTTGCAATGGAGATCCCCATTACGTTTTCCCAATTGACGTGTGACAATTCATTTCTAAATTTACAAAAGTCTGCGCGCTGGAAGTTAGGAATTTTAGTCGAGTTAGCTGGTTTCGAGTGACTTACTGAGAGGACAAACTTCACCATATTGTGATCGCTATCGCTTAACGGTTCTATTACCTGAAGATCAGTGATAAGCCTATCATTCGTAGTTATTACCAAATTTATAATACTGTCCAACCTCGGAGGTTCCCCAACCTTTTGAATAAGAAAGCTATCCTCGAGAAAATTAACTAACCGATTACCTTCCGCGTCTCCCTGCATTGTATAGTAATTCACGTTAACGTAATTAAAGTCACCCATAATTAAGGCCTGCTCACTACCTATTACTCTCTTTAGTTCACGATATAACGCTTCGTCCGTATCAGCTGTTTGATTAGGGGCCTATATATTTACAGTTAAAGTGTGTAACCAGTTATTTCGCGTAATGGTTGAAACTTTTAGTCATTTCGCGAAGTGGCTGTTTCACTTGGTCATTTCGCAAAATGACTAAAACCTTCAGCTATTAAGCGAAATGGCTGAAATTCCACCTGGTCATTTCGTACAAGATCATTTTCTCGGTTAAGTCAACTGCATGCCCTTGACAATTGGTTCGGTTAAGTTGTGTTATTTTCGTTAGTTTTAACGAAAATAACACGACTTAACCTAACCAATTGTCAAGGGCATACAGTTGACCTAACCGGGCCTTCAATGGCGGACATCGGAATAACATTGAAGGCCCGGTTAGTATTTGAAAATCTCTATATTGAAAATTCAAATTCAAATGTGTTCAAATGTTCAAATGTGTTGAAGTGTGTATTTGAAGAGTGTTTCATTTATTTGAACAGACCTGTGGATGTATGTATGTATTAGCAGATTTAGTTAGTTAAATAAAGGTTTCCAATTTTATTGTGATGTTTGCTATTTCCATGAATTCATGACAAAAGTCATTTTAGCCAAGGTGGAATTTCAGCCATTTCGCGTAATGGCTGAAGATTTTAGTCATTTTGTGAAATGCCCAAGTGAAACAGCTATTTCGCGAAATGACTAAAAGTTTCAGCCATTACGCGAAATGGCTGGTTACATACTTTCACTGTAACATATATAACGGCAACAACAAATTTGAAATTGTTCAGTTTCAGTTCTGCTACAGTCGAATCCATCGGTTCTGGAATTCTGTACCTAAATTGTATAGCGTTCGCAATATTATACCTTCGCGACAGTCGCGTATAGCGTTCGCAATATTATATCTCCTCCTCGCCTACCTATTCTGTTTTTAACAAAAAGTCTATAACTTCTAATTTAATACTCCCCTCGAAAGTCACATGCTAAGCCATGTTTCATTTATAGCAATTAAATCATAGTCTTTGCGAGCAATTAAAGAAAAAAATTCGTTTATTTTGTTTCGTAGGCTGCGAGCATTTAAGGATAGAACCTTCAAATTGTGTGTTAAAACTGCGACACCTTCGCGCGCGCAAGGGAAATTTAAGGAAATTACACCGGGACCGTTCGAGTTGCGGCAGCCTGAAAAGAAGAGACAGTATTATGAAATAGTCTTCCTAAACGCGCAGCTCCAACGTCATTTAGATGAAGTCCATCTCCGAGGAACAAGTCCCTCCTGCCATAAAAACTGTTCCAAAAATTCACAAAATGCACTCCTTCCTGTTGGCAAAGAGACTTTAAGTTATTGTTAATATAGGTCGCCTTGCTGTAGAAATCGCGACGTTAGATAATTCGAGGAAGTATACCTGTTAAAACAATCTTATTAATTCTTTCCTTTAGTCTCTCTTGTAAGTCCCTGTACCTAGCCAGCAGCTCTTCCGACCTGGAATTTCAAACGTTATTAGTACCGACATGAATAACATACGTTGTGTCTTCAGAGGTTCCCTCTGTAAAATGGTCAACATTATTAGTTATATCCTCCACCCTTGCACCAGGGTAGCAGTAACGGCACCTACGACGAAGGTTTCTCCCACAGAATTCCTCGAGCTGCCCTCGAACAATGGAATCACCAACGAGTCATATTTCAGGTTATCAGCGTCTTCGAAACCTAAAACAGAAAACTTATTGTTTGTTATTACTGGTAGACAAGTCTTAGGTTTTTTTCAATGGGGCTCCATTACGCACTTGAACGAAGGGTCGGGGACTAGGGGAAAAGAGAAGGCTATTAGTACTATTTATATCATTAGTAAAAACTGAAGTAGGAGGGGCCGTGACTGAAGAACAACTCCTCTTAGAAGGCCCAAGGGATTCTAATTTTGCCGTCAGGAGCATCACCCTCTCTTCAAGCCTCACTCTGGCCTCGCTCTCACGCTGTAGTTCGTTCCTCATCAATTCCATTTTGAGCATCACCTGCAAAGTATTTGATCATTATTATTCGCCAAAATAAACGCATAAACAGCAAACTTCCTTTGACAGGGACTCCAAGTACTTGACGGGGGTGCCATGCTATTAACTAATTAAAAAACGAGCCTTTGGAAATTAATAGCGAGTTAATAATAGTAATCTAATAACGACGTAAGTCTCCGGGAATAAGTAAAGAGCAATTAATAAATGAAGCATAGGTCTACCGGGAGCTTAGTTGTGACGTCACAAGCGCAAGCCTGCAAAACTGTTTTTGAAACGCAGAAACAGTTCCGTAACACAAATTTTACTAAATGAATATATACATAATTAAGCTACCGACGAAGGTTCTCCAATATTCGAAAACGACTGATGATAAACATGAACAACCTGGGCATTTATCTTTTTATCTAGATCAGAACAACTCTAAATAGTAAAAATTTAATTTCTAAAGTGTCAAATGAATGGTTTTAAAGTTTAAATTCTGAAAAATTGAACTTTCATACAACGACACCACGACAGAATTATCTATATAATAAGGGGTTGTTGGCATTATTTTTTGACTTTGAAGAAACTGTTTAGACTTGAGAGCAATGGGGTAGTAGTGGTTCCCAACCTTTCTGGCACAATGAGCCCCAGTTATTTCTATTCTTCTTTCGCTGCACCCCGGAACATTTTTACTACCCCTGTTCAACATCCAGTAACCCCTTTCTCCAAAGAACACTTAACTCCAACCTGAACTTATATTTTCCGTATGGACGCAGTAAATCGGGACTATTTTGTTTCATTTGAAATATTCAAATTTTAGTAAATTAGGAATTTCCAATTGATTATTTTCGTTATTTGTTCGTCTAATTTGGCGGCACCCTGTTGGGAAATACTAATTCAGAATCAAGTAATTACAAGTAATTATATAATAGCGAGAGATGAAACTGAGATTATGTCATTATATTTAAAATTCATAATTTAAATAATGATTTCAATATCGGGTATTATATTGAATGTGATGGCTGTGCCCTGCAGCTTACAATTTACCATATCAACATATTTCACCCAAAGTCGTTTTACCAAAGCCCTTCCTTTAATAAGGAATATAAACGGAAAGTGACCTGAATGTTAAATTCTGGATTACTTCCACATCAAAAGTGATAACTCCAAGTTTGAGAATGAAGTTTCCTGATTTGGGAAAGGGTAAAAAGATAAAAAAGATATCGTGACGGAATTCCCGGCCAAAGGGGTATTTCCTAAGAAATGCCTAATTTACAGCAGGACCTCGTAGTTAGAACGGGGACAGATTTATTTCTTACTCTTGCCAAAGAATAAAACTGAAATGATATTGAGGGGTAAGAGACCATATAAAGTGGTATATTTTTCGTTCGAATCTCTTAAAGGGAAAATTGAAATAAACTCAAAATTTCTTTCGTGAGAAAATTATCATAAAATACCCTACTTGTTAATTTACACTTAAGACGGTACCGGATGAGACGGGTGTACCTGTCTGTGTATTTGCGATGGAGATCGCGAGAGAGAAACTCGCTCCTCCATCAGAACAGACCTAGAGTCGTTTTTATCTTCATGTACAATATTGTGGCTAAAATTTTAGAAATTTTGTGTATCGTCTTTAATCTAGAAACTTTATTTTTAATGAATGTAATTAGTAAGTGGAAATTATACCTATATTTAATTTTTAATTTCAAATATTAAAAAACTCAAGTTTTTTAAGTATATCTATTTATCTTCAGTTACAAATCTAAATAGAGAAATTTTTAATTTAAAGTTTAGAACTAAAAAATCTGTAATATTGTCCATAATTTTTTAATTTTACATCATCATTTAGAAAAGCGAACGTCCGTTTCCCGATTGGCGATAGAACCAATTTTACCTAAATCTTTTTGTAGCGTACTGAGTGCGCCGGAGCCGTTACTGAGGCTTAAATGCTCGCTCAAGGGCTCACATTATAAAGACGTCATCGGAAGGTTTGGCACTCATGCTATCACATTTATATATATATATATATATATATATATATATACACATTTAACTGCAAACACGCAGTATAATTAACGTAAAGAACGACGTTTGTATAGGAGAATATTCCGCGCAATACGAGATAGAAAGAACGAAACAAATGAAAAAATGAGGTAACCACCCGGGAATCGAACCCTGGGTCTTCCGATTGCCGGTCAGATATGATACCACTACACCACGGGCCTCACTCAAACAAATGCCGTAATTCTTCTACATACGAGCAGAAACCAATGCCCCAAAGGGGCACCTCCCGCATGCCGTAACATTATATACATTTAACTGCAAACACGCACTATAATTAACGTAAAGAACGACGCTTGTATAGGAGAATATTCCGCGCAATACGAGATAGAAAGAACGAAACAAATGAAAAATGAGGTAACCACCCGGGAATCGAACCCGGGGTCTTCCGATTGCCGGTCAGATATGATACCACTACACCACGGGCCTCACTCAAACAAATGCCGTAATTCTTCTACATACGAGCAGAAACCAATGCCCCAAAGGGGCACCTCCCGCATGCCGTAACATTATATACATTTAACTGCAAACACGCAGTATAATTAACGTAAAGAACGACGCTTGTATAGGAGAATATTCTCGTATTGCGCGGAATATTCTCCTATACAAGCGTCGTTCTTTCCGTTAATTATACTGCGTGTTTGCAGTTAAATGTATATAATGTTACGGCATGCGGAAGGTGCCCCTTTGGGGCATTGGTTTCTGCTCGTATGTAGAAGAATTACGGCATTTGTTTGAGTGAGGCTCGTGGTGTAGTGGTATCATATCTGACCAGCAATCGGAAGACCCCGGGTTCGATTCCCGGGTGGTTACCTCATTTTTTCATTTGTTTCGTTCTTTCTATCTCGTATTGCGCGGAATATTCTCCTATACAAGCGTCGTTCTTTACATTAATATATATATATATATATATATATATGAAAAGAAGGATCAACACAACGGCAAACATTTTCATTTATTTGTACTTCAGACGTTTCGACAAATCTTTTGTCATCATCAGTGAGTTAAGTCTTAAAACCATAAAACAAAATTGAAAAGTGAAAATTACATCAATACAATATTAAAACCATTAAAATTAAAACCTTAAAGCAAAATGAAAATTGCATCAATACAAAATTAAAATCATTTAAATTTCATCACTATAAAAACTAAAATTAAATTAAATTTCATCACTATAAAAACTAAAATTAAATTACCTCAATAGGTAAATACACAATGTTTACATCCACCTCCATACTTGGCAAAGTCTAAGGGAACACTGGATGGTCAGAGGATTAGAAAGGGTATGTCTGTGAAAATCGGTTGGTTAGTCAAAAGAGTTGTAATTTGTAGGATGAGCTATTATTATTAAGGGAGGGTTTGTTTCTATAGATGTACAAAGATTCTAAAATTCGGAGTTCTGTAAGGTTATTGGATCTAGTTAAAATTTCAAACTGAGTTTTGTGAAGGGGATGGTCGTTTCATTACTATGGTTTCTAATTGCGGATTTTGGAGGGCTACTGAGGGGACGGTTGGTACGGACTGACAAGCCCAAATGTTGAGAAAGGCGCACCTCCAGTTGGAGTTGAGTGCTGCCAATATACGCAGCCTTACAGCTGTCGCACGTGTATTTGTAAACAACATTGGGGCATACAGTTTTGGGGAATTCATCTTTGAACTTTAAAAAATTTGATAATTTAAGTGGGTTGACGAAGGCGAATCTAAAATTTATTTGGGGATAACTAGACTTGAGTAGTTTGGACAATTCACCTCGAATACGCAATGATAAATAACCATAAAAAGGTAATTTAATATATCTGGTTTCTTTTTGTACTGTAGTTATGGGGAGTTTAGTATCAAAAGTGTTATTTAAAAATTTCTTTAATTGGTTATCGAATAGATGAGAAGGGTAGTAATTGTTAATAAAGTACTGTTTTAAAAATTTAAATTCTTCGTTTAATGAAAAGTAATCCGAACAAATACGGTAACTTCTTGTTAATAATGTTACTATAGCACTAATCTTATATTTATAAAACATACAACTTAAATAATTGGTTCCCAAGCCAGTAAAAGTTTGTTTCCGAAATAGTGAAGTATGGAACTTATTATGGGCCCGTTTAACTAAAACATCCAGGAAAGGTAAACTATTATTTGTTTCGTTTTCACACGTGTACTTAATATTACTATGTTGTTTATTAAGATAATCAAGAAAGAGTTTTACGTGTGAAGGATGGTTAAATATTAAGAAAGTGTCATCCACGTATCTTCTGTAATATATGCTTTAAGGTTTTAATTTTAATGGTTTTAATATTGTATTGATGTAATTTTCACTTTTCAATTTTGTTTTAAGGTTTTAAGACTTAACTCACTGATGATGACAAAAGATTTGTCGAAACGTCTGAAGTACAAATAAATGAAAATGTTTGCCGTTGTGTTGATCCTTCTTTTCATCTGTAAGCTCCGTTTCCCTAAGGAGAAGTCAATAGCTTTGATATATATATATATATATATATATACACACACACACACACTCGTATATATAAAGTAGAGGTGTTGGTGTGGTGTAGAGGTTAGCGTCGCTGACTACGAATCCATCTATCCCGGGATCGAGACCCGGTCCCGGCAGGCGGGGCGCAGCAAAACCAGCTGTTTATCTTTCCACACAATTAAAAAAAACATTAATTGGTAGATAAATAGGTAGCCTAGTGGTTAAGAATGATGGTGGGGCGTTCTTCGGATTCCGCGTTAAACTTTAGGTCTCAGATGGAGTGACAAGCTTGACCTTCATTAGAATGAACAATTCGGCCAAGTGGTAAACCAAGGTTAACCAAGGTTCTATATGTATAGCCTATATATACATATACTGTATATAATAACTAAATTTTCTAAATAGGAAATAGAGTTTTTATATAAATTTACATAATTCTTTAACATTTTAGAATGTTTATTGCTAAAATGAGGAAAAACTAAAAGACTTTTGCGGGAAGAGTTTATTTTTTGTGTTTGTAGAATTGTAGAAATGACATTAATTCAACATGTAAATTTATCCTTATGAGAAATATGATAATAATAATAATAATAATAATAATAATCTTTATTCAGAAAGAACACATTGCATAAGATGTACATTACATCCAAACTGGTTTACACAATGTTGGCATTAACGTTTAATTTTTGTAGTTTAACAAGCAGAGTCTTCGGCTCCCTGCCGTACGGGCGGGGCTTGTGCTTCGCAAACTCGCCCACGGCGAGGGCACGTTAGGTTTACCCCTTTGCGGGGAGGTCATTCTCCCTCTCCCCCAAAACTCCCTCACCCCCCCCCCCCTTTATGCAACTTGGGGGCTAACCCCCACCCCCCTTCTTGCATAAAATGGTTGAAACATTGTGGGTTATTTTCTTTTATTTAAAAATGGAAGGAATTGTAGTTTTTTTTTTAAATGTTTAAGGATTGCAGTATTCTTATCTGAATATGCCGTTGGGAAGCATGACAACTTTTCTTAAGAATAATTACTTGTATAGAAATAAACACAGAAATTTGAACAACACAAATACTATTTAATGTTCACAAAAGTTTTTGTCAGATCTGATTTACAGGAGAAATCTGCTTTGAAATTATTGAATCTTTTAGGATTACATTAAAACGAGATATATGGAAATGCATATATAAAGGAATACAAAAGCATACTAAGCACATTCATATTATAAATGACTCCAGTAATGAGTAAAAGAATTATAAAAGAATGATATACAAATTATTTTAATTAAAGAACGAAACAATTTCGAATAGGTTAGAATGCTTTTGTAAACGAAAATGACGTAAATCGGAGGTCAGTGAATCGAAATCTCATCTTTTAATCATGCCAACGTCCCCATTGATAACCTTCTCTGCCTCCATAACCATATTCTCAGCGTCCATAACCTCCTCTTCCTCCGAAACAACTGTCAAACGGATTGTATTAAAATGTTTTAAATTCACACTTATTAAGAAAGAGCGAAATTATTCCCATTGCATACACAATACTTCACATATCCAAATATATAAATATATCCCAAGTAACCAAAGTGTATATATATATATATATATATATATATATATATATATATATACAGGGTGTCCCATAAGTCCAGCATCATAGGAGAAATTCATATTTTTCTATTTCTACAAACCATAATTCATATTTTCCTTATGCTCGGGATGCCAATTTCCCTTCCACCATTCTGTTCAGTGACGAGACTGTTTTTTATGGAAATGGTGAGGTAAATCGACAGAACACTCGCTACTGGTCTCAAAACAACTCTCAGTGGTATACCTCTTCAAAGGAACAAGGTGCATCTCGGGTGATGGTATGGTGTGGCATTTGGAAGGATCGCATCATAGGCCCCCTCTTTTTCGATGAACATGTCACTGGAGGCACCTACCTACGTATGCTCAAGGAAGAAGCATTTCCCAGTGTCTTGAACGAAGAAGGAAATTTCCCAACATGGTTCCAGCAAGACGGCGCTCCTGCACATTACAGCACCCAAGTAAGGGAATACCTGTACCAACAATTCCCTGGTCATTGGATAGGACGTCGAGGGCCTGTGGAATGGTCAGCTAGAAGCCCGGATCTCACGCCACTAGATTTTTATCTCTGAGGCCACTTGAAAGCGCTGGTATACGCAGAGAAAATTAGGAGTGTTGAACATTTGCGGCAGCGCATTATTGGGGCATGTAACACCATTACTCCTGACATCATTCACCGTGTGCTTGCTGACTGGGTATCACGTCTGAATTTGTGTACTGAAAACAATGGTGGACATATTGAGCACGTTCTGTAAATAAAAGCTTTTGGGTGCTACTATAGCGTGATTCCTACCGGTGACTTCGATACTATATGGTGACTCCTACCCGTTTTGGTTCGAAACTACAGTACTGTAGAGTGTGATTCCTATCCAAGGTATAAATGAAAATATAATAAATATAAAATGCTATTTATTATTCAATTTTATTTATTTAAAAAATAGTTTCGGTGCTACTATAGTATGTGGTCTACCTACGATTGGTGAGGTTTAGTCACGATATTTTCGTTAAAACTAACGAAAATATCATGACTAAACCTAACCAATCGTCAAGGGGGATGGACATTGGAATGTAAACAAGCAATTAGTAAACAAGGTAAGAAGCTATAATTAAAAGGTAGACCGCCGAATCGAGGTAGGAATCACGCTATAGTAGCACCAGCTTTTGTTTTGCCTTTTTTTATTATTTTTCCTATGATGCCGGACTTATGGGACACCCTGTATATATAAAATTCCTGGTTATGAGATGTTGGATCACTTTAACATATTGCTTCCCAAAGCATTCGGGAAGCAATATGTTACAGTGACCCCTCCTGGGAAGCAATATGTTAAAGTGATTAACACTGGGAAGCAATATGTTAAAAAGAGAAAGGTTGGTTGTTTAGAAAGAGGTTCGTAACCTAGGAGATAACCTACAGACCGTAAACAAAGCTATAATGCCCTAACCGGGCATTCTTTATATATTTAATGTAGGTTAACTGAATGCCAGGTTAGGTCAACTGAATGCCCGGTTAGGTCAACTGTACGCCCTTGATGATTGGTTAGGTTAAGTCGTGATATTTTCGTTAGTTTTAACGAAAATATCACAACTTAACCTAACTAATCGTCAAGGGCGTACAGTTGACCTAACCGGGCATTCAGTTAACCTACATTAAATATATAAAGAAAATGAAAGGATGCAAAAAGGAGCTACTCAACTCGTACTTGTGGCAAATGATGTGGCGTGACCGATTCTTCCGAAATCCATTTTTTACTTTGTGTGACGATATAGCGCAACAATTCTAATAAATTTACTTTCAATCTAATATTTTAACATGTTATGATTTACTTTTTATGCCTTTACTTTATTAAAGCGAACATTTTTTATCGTACTCCTTATCCTAAATATTGGGAAGCAATATGTTAAAATGATTAACACTGGGAAGCACTATGCTAAAGTGATATACACTGGGAAGCAATATGTGAAAGTGATCCGAGATGTTTAACAATGCTTAACAATGTTTAACGATGTTTAACGATGTTTTTCAAATTAAAGACAACTCACGAAAGAAATTAATTATACTGTAGTTTTAGTATATAATTAGGCCTCCCTTTCAGAATGTGGATATTCATAATAGATTTCAAGAACTAATTTTTTATGGAAATAACGAGCAT
Organism: Bathynomus jamesi; assembly: GCA_023014485.1. Taxonomy (NCBI): domain Eukaryota; kingdom Metazoa; phylum Arthropoda; class Malacostraca; order Isopoda; family Cirolanidae; genus Bathynomus; species Bathynomus jamesi. The sequence goes on from JAJOZX010001117.1 coordinate 876,944, forward strand.
GATGCGATAATTATGGGGGATCTTAATTTACCTTACATGCAGGGATTGGGGTGGTCCTTTACAGTCTAATTCCGGTCGTCGACTGTGCGAGGGTTTCCTCGAAAGTTCACTTTTTCAAATGGTAAAGGAACCCACCACGGAACGCAATATTCTAGATTTAGTTTTAAGTACAGATTTAGACTTAATTGATAATTCACTGGGGAACAAAAAACATTTTTTTTCTTGGTGCCTGAGATTTTAGACCTTATTCTGGATATTTTCATGCCACTGATTCAGAAAATATCATCCATTTTGTTCTAGCAGCTCTAGTTTTTGAGATATTGCATACGTCATTACCTACTTTATTACCCTTCTGGAACGGTATTATGAGTTGCTCGTAAATCTAAATGCATCTGTATAATTAAATTGTAGCTATGATTTTGCTGATGTTGCTGTTTTGCATGTGTATTGTACATGTACTAACGTGACTTCTTTCCTGTTACAGGTGTTGACATGGCTTCATCACGAAGAAAGTGTTTAAATCATCCAGATGTGTTTTGTTTTATCTGCGGAGAGTACACGTTCATTGAACAGAGAAAAACTATTACTGATTTTGTGAAAAAAGCTTATTTTGCCTATTTCAAAGTACAACTAGGGGACCAAGATAAGCCATGGGCTCCTCATGTTGTGTGTAAAACGTGTACGGAGCATCTGCGGCAATGGACCAACGGAAAGAGGAGGTGCCTGAAATTTGGTATACCAATGGTATGGAGAGAACAGAGAAACCACAGTGATGACTGTTACTTTTGTTTGGTGAATATAAAGGGCATCAATGGACGTAACCGGAGTAAATGGACGTATCCTGACATAGACTCAGCTAGACGGCCTGTTTCACATTCAGATGAGATACCTGTCCCATCATTCAGCCATCTTCCAGAGCTCCCTCAAGAAGATGATGAATCTGCTACTGACAAAGAAAGCATATGTGGGCAAAATGACAGTGATTTCGAAGGACCGTCATCAGTTGCAGAAGGTTTTAGTCAACACGAATTAAACGACCTCATAAGGGACTTAAGTCTTTCGAAGAAATCGTCTGAATTGTTAGCTTCCAGGCTGGGAGAAAAAAATTTACTGCTGCCGGGAACCAAAAATCACGTTATATCGCGACAGAGAAAAGGATTTACTGCCCTTCTTCTCAAAAGAGAACGATTTAGTTTTCTGGAACAATGTGCGCGGATTGCTGATGAAAATGGGCATATCGGAATACACACCAAGTGAATGGCGGTTATTCATAGATAGCTCCAAACGGAGCCTAAAATGTGTTCTTCTACACAACGGCAACAGATACAGATCAATCCCAATTGGTCACTCAGTCGGTATGAGAGAAGAGCACGGGACAGTCGCCCTAGTCCTAGAAAAGATATCATACCGAGACCACCAATGGGTGATCTGTGTGGATCTGAAGATGGTGAATTTTCTCCTGGACCAGCAGAGCGGGTACACCAAGTACCCGTGCTTTATATGTCTCTGGGACAGTAGAGCTAAAGATGAACACTGGGTGAGAAGACAGTGGCCTCTGAGAGAAAACATGGTGGTTGGAGAAAAAAATATCATCAAAGAAGCTTTGGTTGACAGAGAAAGGATCATATTGCCACCACTGCACATCAAACTAGGTTTGATGAAACAATTTATAAAGGCTTTGAACAGAGATGGGACGTGTTTTGGCTACATATGTAGAAAATTTCCTGCGCTGAGCATGGAAAAGCTGAAGGCAGGTATTTTCGATGGACCGCAAATCCGGGAACTCATGAAAGACCCGCGTTTCCAAGATTCAATGGACAACATTGAGGCACGTGCGTGGTCATCGTTTAGTATGGTTGTGAAGAATTTCCTTGGGAACTATAAGGCCGATAACTACGGTGAACTAGTGGAGAATATGCTCTCTTCTTTTTGTAAACTTGGCTGTAAAATGAGCATCAAACTGCATTACCCCCACAGTCATTTGGATCGTTTCCCAGATAACCTCGGTGATCTAAGCGAGGAACAGGGTGAACGATTTCACCAAGAACTAAGGACCATGGAAGAACGGTACCGCGGACGATGGGATACTCACATGATGGCAGATTACTGCTGGAGCATCCAACGCGAATGTCCTGGCACATCTCATCGCAAGAAATCTCAGAAACGCGGTTTATGTGAGATGTCTCAATGAAAGAACTTTTTTTGCCGTTCGTGTCTCAAGCTTGTTTGAATTTAAGATATATTTTTCGTACCTTATGCTTGTTTGATGTTAATACACTATTTTTGCTGTCATTCATCATACTTTTGTATTCAATTGACAACAACAGTGATTGCCAGTCAGCAATTATATAATATTATATACATTATATAGAAATATATATAGATATATATCATATCTTGATAAGCAGAGCTGATGGAGAAAAACTAATGTCATTTTTAGAATCAGCGACCTCAATATACCCAGAAACAGGTCTAACATCTAAGTCACCAAAAGTTGTGTTCTCCAGTGATTCTATGGAAAAAATAGGTCCTGCTCCAACCAGATTAGCCTAAACACAACCTAGGCTACGTTGGAGATGGAAGACCTAGGCCAAAGATGAACTAGCCTAACTATGTGTCCATAAACAGGACTTCCATACACTTTTGTTAAACAATTACAGCTGAAATGTCAGCTTATTTAACCTAAATTTAATAACCGAAGGGAAATTTATGAACTTCTTACCTTGAAACTGTTATAAATTTTATCTCTTAACACCACTAAAACATTTTTATTCCGGCTTTTTCCGTCGCTGTTGTTATGCTTAATCAGCTTATGCTTATTCAGCTTCTCGCCCTCTTATTCTGCTTATCCCGATCTTTTTCTTCTTCTTCTTAAAACCGTGTTGCTATTTCTAGCCATGGGATCTTTTTTCTTTTCATCCCATATTTGTTTTTTCGTTGGTGTTTATTTAATTTTTCTCAGCAAGAGTTCATGTTCTCCTTCTGAGTTATTTTTTATTATTATTATTTATTTTAATGTCAATATGGCTTATCCAAGATTAGGTGGGTCTTCCATTTCGGTACTCCCAAATTTTCCATACATTGGGGCCAGCCAGAAAGGAAAAATTGCATGTGAAACCCAATTTTTTCTTTAATATTTATTAACCCATCTTAGATTACCTATATTTTATTTTATTTGTTATTCCATTTTTGTTTTTCCTCACTTTTTAATATAAAAAGTGTAGCATTTTATAAAGTCCTCACCCTTTTCAAAATGAAAGGGTGTTGCATTTTAGTTTATTTTCCATAGGAAATATTACAATACTCCAGCCCTTATCTTTTGTTGTAACATCTGCCTAGCTCGTAGAGCAGTTGAACGTTGTGGTCTACTATTTGTGGTATAGGTTATTGTAGTAGTAGGACTAGTTACATCATTTATTGAACAGGTTAGGTTTGGTATAGTTTGGGTCAAATTTTGATCATCATCAGAATCTATTATAGATTCATCATCTTGATCATTTTTGTTAACAGTGTTGGTCCTACTTCTAGGGGGTATAAGAGTGATACATCTCTTATAGTTTCACCTGAAGCAGTTTTAAGTTTTACAACCCTGGTTAATCCATCTTCCCCAGTTTTTAGTTCTAAAACTCTACCTAATGGCCAACACTGTCTTGGTGTATTTTGTCTAATTAGAACTACATCTCCTACCCTAATTTTATTAACCCAGTCTTTGTTTTGTATATATTTATGTCTTTCTCTCAACCCAACAAGGTATTCATCACTCCATTGCTTTTTAAATTTTGTTTTTATATTTGTTATTTGTGATAATCTATTTTGCAAATCATGATTATTATCACTCCAAGGTGGATCATCCAAGGAGATATTGTAATCAGGTAGAAGGTTAATGACTTCCCCTTAATCAAATGATTTGGGGTGAGAGGCTCTACATCATTAATATTATCCCCTACATAAGTAAGAGGTCTGTTATTGACAACATTCTCAATTTCACTAATGAGAGTGAGAAGTTCAAAGAATTCAATTTGTTTTTTACCTATTGATTTCTTTAGGCAATTCTTTATTGTTTGGATATTCCTTTCCCAGATTGCTCCATACCATGGTGATGCAACAGGGATGTATTTCCATTTTATTTTGTTATTTTGTAGATATGTTATGGTATGTGAATTTTGTAATATGTCATTTATTTGGTTTTCACCAGCCTTGAAATAGGTTGCATTATCTGTCCAAACAATTTTGGGTACAGAATGCTTAGCACAAAATCTTCTAAAGCTATAGACAAATGATTCTGCGGAGAGATCACTCACTACGTCTAAGCTGACTGCTCTAGAAGATGAACATGTGTAAAGTATGATGTACATTTTTTGTTCTGTTGTTCCCAGACCAACAGTCAAACTTCCTGTATAGTCTATGCCAACTGTTTCAAAAGGCCTATTAAAGGTGACTCTCTCTGTTGGCAAATCAGGAGGATTGGTCTTCCTGAAAGATCTGGAATGAATCCTTTTGCAGGTGACACAGTTATTCAAAACTGTCTTTACAGTCATTCTGCCTTTGGGTATCCAATACAACTTTCTAATGGCATTTAATGTTTGTGGAACGCCCATGTGATAAAGTTCATTGTGTTTCTCTCTAATAATTAGGGTTGTAATGTGATGGAACCTAGGAAGAAGAAGGGGTTGTTTACTGTTATATGTGATTTGTGATTTGTTTAATCTACCCTTACATCTTAATAAGCCATCTTTGTCAATGTAAAGATTCAAGTTTATTACCACAGAGGGTACTTTGTTCCTTTGTTTACCAATTGTTAAAAAATCTATTTCATTTTTGTATTCTGTTTGTTGTATGTGGTTAATCCAATATTTGGTAGCTAGACTTGTATACATTTCATTATCATTATTTCTTTGTTTATTTATTTTCTTTAAACAGTTGTGAATGAATCTGAGACAGTAAGATGTTACCCTTACAAGTTTGCCAAAGTCAGAATAACTGTTATAATCTAATAGTGGCTCAACTTTATTTGTTATTATCATGTTAAGTTTTACATTAATTTGTTCTGCTGGCCACATTGTTTCATCCTGAATGAATTCAGGTCCATGAAACCAATTTTTGTTGGATTTTAGTAATTTACAGGATAATCCTCTTGTGAGAAAGTCTGCAGGATTTTGTTTTGTTGGAATGTATCTGAAGGTTATGTCCAAATTTTGTCTAGCTTCTTTAATGTCTCTTAATCTGTTACGGACAAAGATGTTTTTTGAGTTTAACTCATCAGAGTTGATCCATGCCAAGCAGATTTGACTGTCAAGCCAAATATATGTAGTTGTGATGTTTACATCATAATAGACTTCATGGAGAAATACTGTTATTTTTACAGCTAGATAACCCGCAAGTAGTTCAAGCTGAGGAATAGTTTTCTTTTGTTTTAAGGGTGTTACTTTCCCCTTGGCATAGATCAAATGGCTGCCATCCTCACCTACAAGGTAAGCGCAACAGCCATACACCTTTTCACTGGCATCACCAAATACATGCAAGGTTTGAGGTGTATCTCTGTGTCCACAAACTCTGGGAATATTTATGTTTTGTAATTTATTGAGATCTTTAGCTAACCTTTTCCAGCTATCTTGTTGTTTATTGGTTATAGGATCATCCCAGTCTAGTTTCTGTTTCCAAAATTCTTGTAAAAGAACCCTGGATCTGATAGTAGAAGGAAGGAGTAAACCCATAGGATCAAATATTTTTGAACTTTCGGATAAGATCTTTCTTTTTGTGTTAGCTGTTGTATCTAAGGTGTAGCCTTTTGTGCAGAGTGAATCATGAACTTTAGAATCTGAGTTCAAATCCCAGATCATGCCTAATGTTTTCACCCTGTTTGTTGGTTCTGTTAATCCTTTGTCTTCTGATTTTATTTTTTGATTTAGTCTCTCATTATTTGTGATCCACTCTCTTAATTCAAAATTACCTTCTTTCATTATTTTATCTGCTTTTATGTAAACTTCATTTAATTCTGACTCTGTTTTGGTTGATCCTACAAGGTTATCTACATAGAAGTGATCTTTCAAGAACTGAACAGTTAAATCATTTTCATCATACAAATTTAAGTGATGTTTGATGGTTAAAGCCAGTAAACTAGGACTTGCATTTGCTCCAAACAAAACCACATTAAATTTAAATGTTTTAAACCCTTTATTTAAGTCATTGGATCATTAAACCACAAGAATCTTAGTTGATCTTTGTCATAGTTATTTTTCAGATGAATTCTCAAAAAAGCTTTGCTTATATCACTTTGAACTGCATAGTCATCTAATCTAAATCTTAGAAGGATTTTTACAAGGTCTGAAATAAGATTAGGCCCCTCTATGAGACAGTCATTCAAGCTATGCTTATTGCCATCTTTAAGACTACAGTTATACACAACTCTAAGTTTTGTTGTGGGTGCATCCTTTCTATAGACTCCTGTGTGAGTAAGATAATGGCAGTTGTCTTTTTTAAAGGGGTGATCTTTAACTTCTTCAATGAAGCCTTTTTCTAACTGGTCCTTGAAAACATCATCATACATTTTAATTCTCTTGTCATTTTTTAATCTTTCATCAAATTATAGAGATGACCTTTAGCTACCTTTAGATTATCATTTAATTTTGGACTATTGATCTTCCAAGGTAGTTCAATTGAATAATGGCCATTTTCATACATGATGGTGTTTTCAAAATTTTCAGCCATTAATTGATTTTCATCTGTATGATCACCATCTTGCACCCCCACTGACTCTAATAGCCAGAGCTGTTGTACACCTTTATCTAATTCTTCAGTTGTTAATGATTTATTTAATATTTCAGTATTTATGTCATTATTTGAGTTGTGTAAGACCTTGTCATAATAGGGCAAGTTTGTTAGTCATATATTTTTATTTTTCATTGTTATTTTATAATTATCTATGTGTCCCAGTGGAGCTATACCCCAGTGAGTATCTAGAGCAATCCCATCTCCTATTCTGACTATGCCCTTCTGAATTAAGTGAATATAATCAGCTCCAATTAACATTTGAACATTATCTATTATATCATCATTTAAATTTCTATCTGCAATTTTATATTGCTTTTTAAGTTGTTGTATTACTTCTTTTAAATTTGGTATTTTAAATTTTTGTTGACCAACTTGTTCAATGACTACTACTTCTATGTTTGTTGTTTTATTCTCTGTGGGTATATCCAGATCTAAATTGACTGTATTATATTTTTCTTTCTGTTCATTTTCTTTGACAAATGATGTTATACACAATTCTTGTTCATTTTTATGAGTTTGTAGGCCTAATTGATTAACTAATGATTGATCTACAAATGTTTGTTGGGAACAAGAATCTATTAGACATCTTATAGGAGTTGTCCCACCTTCTTTATTTTTTAAATCCAAGGTTATTGTAGGTAGGAGTACACTAGAATTTTTATTGACATTATTTATTGATATATGTCCATTAAATGTTTTTTCATTTTTCTTTAGGTTTTGTTTATTTGAATTTTTAAATGAATCACAAAGACAAGAGACATGATTTAAACTTCCACAATTAACACATTTGAATCTTATTTTTGTTTTGCAGTCTTTGTTAGTATGTCCTGCACCTGTGCATTTAGTACAAAGGTTTAACTGAGAACACCTATTTATCCGGGATTCTAAGTCTACATATTTAGTACATCGTGTGCTATAGTGATCATCAGCCGAACAAAATTTACACTTACGTACAAATTCTGTCGTAACATTAAAATTTCGTAGTGTAGGAGTTAGACCTATCACTTTTTGTTCTGATTTGTCTTTTTGTTGTGGTTGTGGTTTTGTTTGTATTTTCTTTGTTTGTGAATCAATGTTTGTGTATCAATTGTTTGTGAATCAATCTTTGTTTGTGAATCAATCTTTGAAGATTTGTACATTGACAAAACATTTGGAAATTCATTCCTTATTTCATCAAGGGTAGGGTATGTATTTCCCGTTATTCTTTGGAAAATATCCCTAATTTGGGTAGGTAAACAATCAAATATTATGGCTTGGATAAACCATGCTGATTTCTCTAGATCTATATCATTATTTTGTAGATGACCTAACATGCATTCAATTTCACAATAGAAATTGTACAGATCCTGATGGTTATCCTTGGCTGGTTTTATATTTTTAATTTTATTGCTAAATCATTTACTATTTCTTTTTTATTTAGGAAATTTCTTTCTAGTAATTTGAGAGCTATTTTATATGAACTGCCAATTGCCGGTAAGGCATCAACCAGTTTTAGGGCTGGGCCCTTTAAATAATTAAGGAGATAACTGAATTTGTCAACATCAGATATATAATCTTTGTTGCCAATTAAACTATCAAATTTTTCTAGAAAAGACTGAAATTTTGTTCGATCACCCTCAAATATTGGTACTTGTAATGTTGGTAACTTGGCTTTTAGTTGTTTATTGTCATCATTAGAAATGGATACATTTCTGAAGGCCTCAATCAAACTTTGATTTGTAGCCTCTAAATTATTTGGTAGATTATCTAAAGCAGCATATAATTCATTTATGTGAGAATCTATTTCAAAATATTCTGTTCTTGTTCACACAAAAGTGCTGTATATCTCTCTTCACCAACATTTAACGCATCAGTTTCTGTAACAATTTCCTCATCTATAATTATTATTTCCTGTTTAATTCTATTTAAACCACCCAAAATAGTATCATAATCCCTTTTATTTGGATTTTCTTTGCTATTAAAGGTAGTTAAAAGCCTGGTAATGACTCCCTTCCTTGCTGATCTCTTCCTTTTTAATGATTTAATCGTTGCCTCAATTGCTTCACATTCAGCCATACTTTATTTATTTTATTTTTCCAAAATTAAGTCCCCAAAATCCTAAACCCTTTCAACTCTATAAATAAGCTTTATTTTGGTTAAATAGGCTAGGCTTCTGATTACCCTTATTCTAGAATTTTACCACATTTATGACCAAATGATAAGTTTGAAGCATTTGAATTATTTCTTATTTTTATTTTTAGTTAGGACTTCGTAATTTATTATTATTTATATGTAGTATTTGAAAAAGCCAAACATGGAATAAATTCTGTTCAGATGTCAAAATGTTTATAAGGCGTAATTTTATTATTTTTTTATTTTAATTTATTTTATTTTATTTTATTCAAGGTTAAGGTTTTCACAGCAAATAACCCTTCCCCACACGGGCCACCATTTATATATGGAAAAAATAGGTCCTGCTCCAACCAGATTAGCCTAAACACAACCTAGGCTACGTTGGAGATGGAAGACCTAGGCCAAAGATGAACTAGCCTAACTATGTGTCCATAAACAGGACTTCCATACACTTTTGTTAAACAATTACAGCTGAAATGTCAGCTTATTTAACCTAAATTTAATAACCGAAGGGAAATTTATGAACTTCTTACCTTGAAACTGTTATAAATTTTATCTCTTGACACCACTAAAACATTTTTATTCCGGCTTTTTCCGTCGCTGTTGTTATGCTTAATCAGCTTATGCTTATTCAGCTTCTCGCCCTCTTATTCTGCTTATCCCGATCTTTTTCTTCTTCTTCTTAAAACCGTGTTGCTATTTCTAGCCATGGGATCTTTTTTCTTTTCATCCCATATTTGTTTTTTCGTTGGTGTTTATTTAATTTTTCTCAGCAAGAGTTCATGTTCTCCTTCTGAGTTATTTTTTATTATTATTATTTATTTTAATGTCAATATGGCTTATCCAAGATTAGGTGGGTCTTCCATTTCGGTACTCCCAAATTTTCCATAGATTCTGTAGGAAACTACTCCACCAGTGATCACGGGCAAGTAACATTTGAAATTAAAGGTAATGTTCATAATTCGGAGAGGATGGAATACGTTTTAAAACATTTTAAAAGAACTAAATTTCTTGACGTGAAACTGCAACTTTCGACCCATAATTGGGATGAGGCTCTATCGCGCGATGATGTTAATGGCTCATGGACTTCTTTTTATAATTATTTTAAACGTTTACAAACAAGTAATATCTCATTACGTAAAAAGAAACTGGTGAAGTCTGTTAAACCTAAATGGTGCAATGCTCAAATTAAAACTAGCTTAACTTTATAAAGGAACTCATGTTTTAAATTTAAAGAACCAAATAATTTATTCGATGAAAGTGCTGCCAAGCTATTCAGAAGGCGAAGCAAGAAATTTATTAGAAAAAAAGTAAGTACAACTATGAGCCCTATACTATAGAGCAGTGGTACTCATTGGGCGGTTCGCGAGCCAAATGTGCTATATATATTTGGTTCGCGATTCGCCCAATGAAATTAAATCGAATCAGAAGGAATTCTATAATTATGTTAGGAATAATAAATTAGCTTCGCAAAATAAAAAAGTAGCTTCCACTCATAGTCGAAAACAACGAACAAATTTACGATGACTTACGAATGACGGAAGTTTTAAATAAACTCTTCTCTTCCGTCTGTACTAACGGAAACATAAACAACATTCCCCTTCCTGTAATCATGCTCAGCGATGTTCACTTAAAGCTTCACGATTTTACCATTAGTGAAAGTGAAGTACTCTCGGCCAAACGTAAAATTAAGCGTAATTAAGTACTCGAGGGTACTTAAAGAAATGAACTGCACAATAGTCACTCCTCTCACATATACAGTATATTTAATTAATAAATCTTACAGTTTGGAGAAGTTCAATTCGACGGGAAACTGCAAACATTTCGTCAATATTTAAAAAAGCGAACAAATCGCTTCCCAGAAATTATCATCCCATTGTCTGACTTCAGTGGTTGGTAAGCTTATGGAGACGATCGTTCGGGACAAAATAGTTCATCATAAAGAAATAAAATAAATTAATCAAAGATTCTCAACACGACTTTCGACGTAATCGTTTTTGCTTTACTAATTTGCTCGATTTTTTTAATGATTACAAATATATATGACAAGAGTAAAACAGTAGATATTATATATTTCGACTTTCAGAAAGCGTCACATAGAAGTTTATTAGCCAAACTTCATTCTCACGGAATTGATGGCAATGTTCTCAAATGATCAAAAATTGTCTTCGTGGTCATAATGGCAAAGTGGAGCTAGCGGCGTTCCTCAGGGATCAGTTCTAGGACCAGTTCTTTATATTATTTATATCAGTGACATCAACGTACGAATGAAGAGTGTAATTTCAAAATTTTGGGATGTTATCAAACAAGGAAGACGAACAAAATCAGCGGCAGAACGTTTCCAGATTCAAGAAGATATTATAAATTGCTGGAGAGGGCAAAAATTTGGCGAATAAACTTTAATATAATAAATATAAAACGTTGCATATCGGTAGAAAAATGTTAAAGAAAAGCATTTTATGCGCGACAACACACTAACGATTGTTACAGAAGAGAAAGACAGGTGTTATTGTTGCCGACATTCAAACCGAGTATGCAATGCATCGAAGCGGTTCGGTTAGAAAAGCAAATATAATCTTACGATTTATTGGTAGGTCTTTTGAATTTAAGTCAGAGAAAACAATGCTAACATTATATCATTCTTTAGTACGTTCCACATGACGCACTGCGTTCAGTTCTGGTTCCCATATTTACGACAGTTCATAGACAGAAAGGAGAGAGTGCAGCGATGGCCTACAAAGATGATTCCTAGACTTAGAAACAAATCATTCGCTGCGTGTTCAGAGACGTTAAACTTATTCTCGCTTACATAAAGGTGTATTCAAGGAGATTTAATCCACGTATTTAAAATGATTAAACGTTTTAATAATGTCTACGCCGAAAACTATTTCATCTTCAGAAATGCAGATAGAATTCGCGGTAATGGTCTTAAATTAATGGGTAAACATTTTAATTCTAATGAACCTAAACATTTTTTCTTCAATCGTATTGTTAATTTGTAGTATGAATTAGCAGTTCAAAGTAATTCGATCAAATCCTTTAAAAAGAAACTAGATGCTTATCTTGCCTTAAAACCCTATTTAGAAGCATTTGTTGGTGTGTAGAAATATTGTAGAATTTTAACCTGGATTCCCTGCTCTCTTTTTCAAAATTTTCAATTTATCTTTAAATTTCTTTCCTTGCCCTTAACCTCTTTTCTCTGCTTTGCTTTAAAACTTTTACTTGTCTTTAAATCTTCTTACATCTTTTAATCTTCCTTCTTAAACAGACAGCCTCGTAGGGACCAGCCAGTCTGTTGCTGTTTGGTGTCCTTTGTATTAATTTGTAATTCCTACCCACACCGTAATCCTGGGATCAAACTGCGAATGTGCATCTTCGACTCAATGCTGATTTTTGTCGCTCCAGTAACGATAATTGGCTAAATATGCAGCAAATAGCCCCACTTCGACTTTTGGTACGAAAGTTAGTTATTAGGGTGTGTTTTCATGTGCTTTCCTCAGAAATACCACTCATTTACACCACATTTACTTGAAAGTAGGAAAAAAACCGTTTTTTTTTGTCATTTTATTTTCAAGTAAACACGGGGCAAATGAGTAGCATTTCTGAATAAAGCACATGAAAACACACCCTAATAACTAAATTTTGCTACCGTTATTGCTAACCTAACCTAACCTAACCTAAATGAAGAGATTTCGAAAAAAAATAATAAATCGTTAAACTAAAGAAAATATCATAACTTAACCTAACCAATCGTCAAGGGTGTACAGTTGACCTAACCGGGCATTCAGTTGACCTAACTGTGCATTCAATTGACCTAACAAGGCATTCAGTTGACCTAACCGAGTATTCAATTGACCTAACTTTGATATACTGTACCTAACCAATCATCATACTACCGAATGCTAACATAAAAAATTATGAACTCGAGGTGGGGCTATTTGCTGCATATTAACCGATAATTGTGGCGATACAAACTCATCACGATCAATTCTGTTAGGTCTTATTCCCCTATGAGAACAAACTTTTCGTATTAAGTCTTTTTCTCTACTTTTACTATAAGGACCCTACTGCTACCTCATGCTTGGGAAGAGAGGCTTTGGAACCTCTATAAATAACACCATTTAACCCTCGTAGGTCGTGAGAGACTGAGATGGAGAGGTCCCAGGCTTAGGGGCGCGATGAATGGAGTGTGACTAGTGCCCCGTTAAGCCCATTCTTAACGCGTAATGGCCTGACCAACCCCCTGCGACCGTTCTTTGGTGACCAATTGATGGTGCTTGACTGTACTGCTCTTAGGTGAGAGAGCTTTACTGCCCAGCTGGCTGCCAGGCCAGCGGAAAGTCTAGGGCGTAGCTGCCGGGTTTGGTGGGATATCCCTTGAACACTGGATTCTAAGAGTCTGGCCACTTGTGAGTGACTAGTAAGACTTAGTAAGGAGCTGCATCTCGCTGTCGCTCATGACGGGAAATCTATGACGCCTGCGTCGCGAGTGTTTGTCAGTTGGTCGCTACGACACGTTTTGGACTGTCCGGCCCTGGGGAGACTCTTGGTCGGTGTGGCAGCAGCGAGGGGTGTAGTCTTCTGAAAGGGATGAACGTCACTTGCAGATAGGCGGATGCGGCTTGCGCGGGAAGAATTCACTGACCCCCTCCATTTTTATGAACTGGTCAGAAAGTTTTCGATAGTTTTCATTGCTAGAACGCTTTATCTTATTCAGTGTATTCTGAGTTAGAAAAAATAAGTTACAATGACTGGACCGCAGAAACTGAAGGCTGAGTGCGCGAAGTGTAGAGTAAACCAGTGGATGGCGAACTTCAAAGAAGCTTGCTTCGAGAAGATCAACGACTCCAGCATGTGCCGCTTTTGCGAACTCATACAGTTGTACGATAACGATAAGCTAGAGGACAGGGTCCGGCGGCTCGAGTCGTCCAGATCGGCTGTTGGAGGCGCGGCGGTCGCTGACGCGGCTGCGCCCTCCACCCCGGAGTTTACTGATAGGCTAGCCGCACTGGAAAGGCGGTCAAGCGACGGACTGGACAGAGCTCGAGACTGCGAAGAAAGGGTAGAGGTGCAACCGGGGTCCGGGGTGCAAAATCAGTGTCAGGAATCGCCAGCGACCACGTGGAATGCTCGGAACCGCGATGCAAGGTGGATGGAAGGGAGGGCGCAAAGAAGGGGCCGACAGAGAAGGGTGGGAAGGGGCAGATAAAGAAAAAGGGTGGGAAGGGGCCAACTGATGGCCCAAACAAACCGAAGGGTGTAGCTGCCGGTAAGGGTAGGTCGGGTGCTGTTAATGCGGCTGAGTCTACGGGTGGCGACGGGTATCGAAAGGTATCACACAAGAAGGCTGCGAAGCCGAAACCTGAGACCCAGGTTTCCGCTGTCAGGACCTCCAACTGCTCTAGTCTCCTGTGCGCGAAGGAGGAAGACACCGTTTTGATTCGAGACTCCCTGATCAGGGTCCAGGAGAAGTACTTTGCTTCTGCAAACCGGGACAGGAGGAAGGTAAGGTGGTTACCCGGGCGGGGAACGGCGCACTTAAGGAAGGAGCTAGAGAAGCTGCGCGTGGCTAGTCGGAGGACTGCGATCGTTGTCCACGCTGGTGGCAACGACCTGTTCCTCAAAGGCGGTAGGGTAGGTTCGACCGAAGGGATCATCACCGAGATCATATCTCTTGCGGATGATCTGAAACTTAAGACAGACAGGGGAATGTTGATGGGTATTGTACCGCGGATGAATGCCAGTGACCACGCGCTCAGTAAGGTCATTGGCATCAACGAGAGAGTGCAAGACTTGTGCGTCCCACTGGGCGCGAGGTTTATTGACCCGTTCGACGCGTTTTTGGGTATGTGGGACCTTAATCAGAGGTATGGTGTCCACCTCAATGTCAAGGGTAAAGGTGTGCTAGGCGCGCTGCTCGACCGGCACTTTACCGTATGGTGAGGTCAAGCCCGGGGATTGATGATGGGCCCACATCGGGGAGAGATGATCTTGAGCCGCTGGCGGACGTACCTACCTTCAACTGAAGGATGCGCCCATGTACAGGTGGGTGACCCTCCTTCCCCGTTGGGGGGGCTCAGCCTCCTGCTGAAGTTTCCCCCTCATTGGTGAGGGGCTCTTCAATTCTCGACAGCCCTGGCTGTTCGGGAAACGGGTCGTGCTAGGGGACGGTCAGAATAGGGAAGGCTCCCTCCGTGCAGTGCTTGTTAATGCTAGGTCGATGAGAAATAAGTTTTGCGAGCTACGGGCGCTCTTAGTATCAGAATACCAGGATATCGTTGCTATCACCGAGTCCTGGATTCATACTGAACGCAGGTACTAAGTTGAGGAGTTCGAGATTCCTGCGTATAGACTGTTTCACAAGGACCGCACCCGTGGGGAGTGGGGGAGGGTTTACTAATATACGTCAGGGGCACGTTGAGTCCGGTTGACTGCCAGTCCGATCGGAACAGAAGCTGCTTGGCGTCGATCTGAACCTTGGAGGGACGAACTGTAGTTTAATCTTGGTGTACAGACCTCCGCATCTCCTCTTCGAGGAGGATACAGCCCCGTACACCGAACTCCATAGCCTACTATGGGACAGGGTGTGTGTAGTTTTAGGAGACTTCAACTGTCGCGGCATAAACTGGGAAAACAGGACTGCTGATGCTGAAGGGAGGAGGCGATTGACTTTGCTGATGAGAACTTCCTCACTCAGTGGGTCAATGGGCCTACACGAGGCGAAAGCGTTCTAGACTTAATATTCACGAACGAAGACAACCTCGTCACTGGACTCACCGTTGACAAATCGTTGGGCGGAAGTGATCACGGTCTGATTAAGTTCTGTGTCTGCGTCCCTCGGGTGAAGCGTAGTAACTCGAGAGGCGGTAAGCTCGATCTACGGCGGGCGGACTTTGTTAGCCTCCGGGATAGCGTAGGTTAGATGGGGTTAGAGGTCGGCGGCGATGTTGAGGGGGTGAGGAGTGCATTCCTGGACCAGTTTTTGGTGCTGCAGTCTGCTGCCATACCCTCAAAACCGGTCACCCTTGCTTCAACGCAGCCTAAATGGTTCAGTCGTGACATCGCTTCGGCTATCCGAAATAGAAAAGCTGCGTATAGGAGGCCGAAGGCCAATCGTTCCCGCGAGAACACTGAGGCGTATGTCCGCCTGTGCAAGGAAGTGAAGGCGAAGGTTAGGCTAACCAAACATAACGAAGAACTCCGGGTGGCAAGCCTCTGCAAGGGGAACCCTAAGGAGTTCTTCAGTTATGTTAATAGTAGAAAGCCCATTAGAAGCACGATAGGTCCGTTAAAGGGCCGAAGCGGCGTTCTGCGGACCTCCGACGCGGACATCGCCAATGTGCTTAATGAGTACTTTGCGGGAGTGTTCACCAGGGAGGACACCGGGATCATCCCCGAGCCAGACGTGAGGCACGAAGGTGCTGGCCTGGATAGTGTTCGATGTACCGCGACAGTCGTTGCCGATAGAATAGGCAAATTGAGCGCGTTTAAGGCTCCTGGGCCGGACCAGTTTCTCCCCAGAGTGTTGCGGGAAGTGCGCGACCAGGTGGCTCCCCACCTGGCTACAGTCTTCAAGAAATCGTTGGAGACGGGCCAGGTGCCTGGTGACCGGAGGGAAGCCAACGTGACCCTATCTTTAAGAAAGGGGATCACGAAGGTCCAGGGAACTATCGTCCCATTAGTCTCACTTCGGTTGTAGGTAAATTATTAGTGGGGATAATAGCGGATAGGATCGTTGACTATTTGGATTCCTACAAGCTGCTTGGGGACTCCCAACATGGGTTTAGGCGGCATAGATCGTGTCTGACCAACTTGCTCGAGTTTTTCCACGTCATATGGAGTGAGTACGATAAGAGTAGGGCGATTGATATACTTAATCTCGACTTTCAGAAAGCCTTTGATAAGGTACCTCACCGCCGGCTAATGGCCAAAGTGCGCGCGCTGGGTATCGATGGGGAAGTAGGTAGCTGGATTGGAAACTGGCTGAAGAATAGGCGGCAGAGGGTTGTAATTAAATGGGCTAGCTCGGGTTGGGCTTCGGTCACTAGCGGGTTTCCTCAGGGTTCCGTCTTTGGCCACTGTTGTTTATCATTTACATAAATGATATCGACGGTGGCATTGTCAGTAGGATCGCCAAATTCGCTGATGACACCAAGCTTGGGGCCAATGTTGGGACGCCCGAAACGATCGAACAACTGCGTGCGGACCTACGTAAGATAGGAGAGTGGTCCGAAAAATGGCAAATGCCGTTTAACTTGGGTAAATGCAAGGTCATGCACATTGACTACGCCAATCCCACGACAGATTCAATCTTTCAGACGAGTTAAATAGCAAAATTTGTATATTCGAGTCTATTTCCGTCTCTGGTCTGTAATACGTGCTCTCGCAGGCCCATTTCCCATATTATTTAAAAGTAACATATTGTATTATTTCGAGTAACATATTGTATTATTTACAGTAACGTTTGTATTATTTCCAGTAACATATTGTATTATTTCCAGTAACATATTGTATTATTTACAATTACATACTTTATTATTTACAGTAACGTATTGTATTATTTAAAGTAACATATTGTATTATTTAAATTAACGTATCGTAAAAAAAAAAAAAAAAAAAGAGACAATATGACAGGGCCAGCTAAACTGAAAGCGGAATCCTTTAAATGTAAAGTTAATCACTGGTGTGTCGACTTCCCCGAAGGTAATATCAGCGACATCACAGCCCTGAGTATATGTTTGTTTTGTAAACTTAGAGAAAACCACGAAAAGGAAGTTAAAGAGCTAAAGGAATTAGTAAAAAAGCTTGAAGCTCGGGTCATAGCACTGAAAATCTAACCCAGTGGACAAGATCAGACTGAAAACACATCAGCAGATATAAACGGTAAGTTTAAGCATCTAGAACAAAGCGTGGCTCGCTTGGAAAATACGATGAATATTTCGGAAAGTAGGGTAGAGGAACGAGAATTCCAATTGGTCAAAAATAAAAGACCCTCCAAACCAAAACCAAAATCTAAGGATTCGGAACCCATTACCGTCAAAAATAAGTTTCACTTACTTGCCGACGAAGAGGAGGAATCGTTTTTAATTGGGGATTCTCTGGTAAGGAATCAAGGGGACTGTTTCGGAGCAAGATGTGTGACCAAGAGAAAACTTCGATGTTTTCCAGGTGCCAAGAGTCAGATAATTAATAGGTAATTAGTCAAAATTAATATCAAGAATAAGAGTTGCCCATCATTGTACATGTTAGTGGCAATGACGTTTTTCAGGGAGGGACAGGAGGGCAAACAGAGTCCATTGTAAAAGAGTTCAAGATTCTAACCGGCAAGGTTAGGGATAAGACAGATATGGGTATGGTTGTAGGCATTCTCCCACGAATGCGTGCTAGTGACTATACTTCAAGTAAAGCCATTAGCATAAATAAGAGTCAAACACATGTGTGTGAGGAAAAAGACCTAAAGTTTGTTGATTTTTGGCCTACATTCTTCGGAAATGGGGAATACTTTAGCTCGGACGACGAGATACACTTCAGTCAGAAGGGGAAAAAGAAGTTTGGTGATTTACTGAACATAAATTTGTTTAATCTTTTTAAATTAGGACCCCCCAAAACAGCAAGTGATCCTGCTCCCCCAACTGTTAAACCTACTCCTGCAGCAGTCGGTCCTCCTCCCACAGCAGTTATTCTTCCTCCCACAGCAGTTAGTCATCCTCCCACAGCAGTTAGTTCTCCTCCCATAGCAGTTAGTTCTCTTCCCACAGCAGTTCATCCTACTCCCCCAGTAGTTGATTCAACTGCTTCGGGAAACGACTCAGGCCAGTTAGGAGAAATAACAACTTTAAATCTAAAACTGCGCTCTTCAATGCTAGGTCAATTAGAAACAAACTAATGGAATTTATAGCGCTAGTCAAAACTGAGAACTTTTTTATCATAGCAATAACGGAATCCTGGATTCATTCTGAATCAAGGGATTTTGTAGGAGAATTTGAAATGGTAGGTTAAAAAATGTTTCACAAAGGTAGGAACGGACGGCGGTGTACTTTTGTATGCTCGTGACTTCCTGCACCCAGTAAACAGTAATATCGTATCTGCTCATGAAATTTTGGGGATTGATCTAAACCTAAATAATGAAGTAGTGCATCTACTTCTAGTATATAGGCCACCTCACTACCCCGTTCATAAGGGTATAAACTTGTATAACCAATTAAGCAGAATAGTGAATAATAAGATCAGTGTGATTTTTGGTGATTTTAATTGTGGTAATATAAAATGGGAAAACAAAACAGCTGATACTGAGGGCTCAAGACTGTTGAAACTTGCCGATGATAACTTAAGTCAATGGGTTGACGGTCCTACAAGGGGTAATAATAAACTAGACCTCATATTCACGAACGAAGATAACCTAGTCTCTAACCTGACCATTGGTGAAAATTTGAGTAACAGCGATCATAATTTGATTAGGTTTGACCTCAGGGTTCCAGTTAATACACGCGAAAAGACGTGAAAGACTGGATTTGTCGAGAGCAAATTTTGAAAGCTTCCGAAGTCGTTTAGACACACTTGAAGTTCTAATAAGTGAGGATGTCAATGTCACCTGGAGCTTGTATTGGGATCAATTTAGAATACTACAGAACACTTTTATATCCACTAAAATAGTTTCCTTTTCAACAAAGCCGCCGAAATGGTTTAACAACGAAATTAGCAATGCTATTACGGGAAGAAATAGAGCCTACAAACTACTTAAGTCACATTTCAACCAGACTAATTCAGAAAACTATATAAACCTACGTAGGAGGGTTAAGTCCTTAATTAGATCAGCCAAACGTGATGAAGAAGCTAGAGTTGCCTCACTCTGTAAAGTTAACACGAAAGAATTTTTTGCCCATGTTAATAGCAGAAAGCCAATTAAAAATTCTGTAGGCCCCCTAAAAGATAGAAATGACGTACTGAAATTCAGTGATGAAGATATAGCTAATACGTTAAACGAGTTCTTCGTTACAGCCTTCACGGAGGAAGACTCAATTAAAGTGCCAAGTCCTCGGATTACATGACGGTGACCATCCCGTAGAGACCATAAGTTTTACGAGAAATGAGGCAAAGCAATTAGTTGATAAGATGAATAAATACAAATCACCTGGCCCCGACTTATTTCTTCCAAGGGTATTAAAAGAGGTTAGCCACAATGTTGTTGACGACTTAGTAACCATATTTAAACAATCAATCAGTTAGGGAAAGTTCCAACCGACTGGAAGTTAGCAAATGTAACGCCAATCTTTAAAAAGGGTGATACGGAAAATCCTTGTAATTACCGCCCGATCAGTTTAACATCAGTTGTCGCAAACTGTTGGAATCCATCATTACAAAACGTATTGTGTATCACCTTCAATCTAACAATCTAATTTTTTATTCTCAACATGGATTTAGGCGGCATAGATCCTGTCTGACAAACCTGTTAGAGTTTTTCCATAATATACATACACTATACGATGCAAGTAGGGTAATAGATATAGTGTATCTCGACTTTCAAAAAGCCTTTGACAAAGTCCCTCACGCGAGATTGATAACCATGGTGGGGGTATGGACGTAGATATGGAGGATTTGGAGGATTTGGAGGATTTGGATTTGGACGAAGATATGGCGGACACGGATGCGGTCATCATCATCATCATCACCACGGACATCATTATGGGTGAAAAACGAACAACAATTATGGTTTGAAAAACGAACAACTCGACCCTGAATGAATCAATACTTTTAGGTGTAATTTTTGTCCTCGATCATATCAGTATCTTTTACTTTAATACTGTGTTCCTTTAATTCCTTCAAATTACACTCTTTTAATATTGTGATATTTTACCCAGAAATGTTTTTATTAAAAATGGATAATTTTACTTCACTTAAAATAACTTTTATTTATACTTTTTTGGAGGACTTTTTTCACTCGGGAAACAATAAAAGATATAAAATTAAATACGATTTACCAAATGGAAAGGGGAAAGCAACACGATTCTAAATATAAAGATTTAATAAAAATGTTATTATTTATTTACTTTTATTATCGAATCAAAAACTACGGAAAATCGGAGGTGTCTATTTACTTTTGTCAACCCTCTGTACGAATACTGTATAAGCGTTTCTGTAAGAAGAACTATGTGATTATTTTGTAATTAAAGTTAATGTACCTTTGAGGTCATCATGGCTATTTAATAGGGCGGATCGAAAATGAGGTTTTTAAACTTTTTTTCGAAATTCAAATATGGCTAGTGCGGAAAATATGTGGGTGCTATAGATAATCACTGTGCATAAATAATAGTCCTGCGAAATTATATCTTCAGGTGCCACAAAGCCGTCGAAAAAAGTGAAATATAATGATTTTCTTATATTCTGCATTAGTACAATAACTGAAACTTACTTGTTATTATTATATATTAAGTGTTCCAATTACCAAAATAGTTTCTGAATTACGCAGCTCTTAGTTTATTTAGATCAATGTTCTTTTGATTAATGATCTAAATAATCCAGAACTCACCACGAGGAGGTGGCTGCGTGTCGAGCTCCACCTATGCCCTCCCAACCACCCATCCTTGCGCATGTTTTTTTCTATTAACGTTTTATTTAAACTTTATATTCAGCTTTACTTTCGAATGATGGCATTTTTTTACGTGACTGAAGTGTTGATCTTATGAAGCCATCTCGCGCGTTCAATCCAAATACTTTTGATGATGCTTCAGTCACTAATTTTACCATTCTTTCTACTACTTGTGTATGACAAGGGAATTTCTCGAATGGAGGGGTACTCTTGTTTTCTATGAATCTTCAATCTCATTTTCTGTCAGGTGTCTTGTCACAGGTGGTTCAGTGACAATGCATTTTTGCCAATTAATTAAATCAGTATAATCAGTAGCTTCAAATTGAATAACAGGTACTGTGAAACGCCTCACAACTTTTTCCTTGTTTTTTGCCTTGCTTTCTTTATTCGCCTCCACGCTAATTCTCTTATGGCGCTGCGGTCATCATGAATCATTGATGCTAGAATATTTTCTGGATTTGCAAAAAATGCATTTCTTTGTATGACAGGGTTTACAATATCCTTTACTTCGTCATTCAGTGTTCTTGTTAGTTCAATAGTTTTGAAAACATGTTTTGAGCCATTGACAAAAGACGTACTTTGCTTAATAGAAAACCACATTGGGATGTAGACCCTCATTATAAAAGAAGCAATGTTCATGAGGTTCTCAGATGGACTTACAGTTGAAACGTATAGACGAAGCAAACGATTTGCTGTAGTCAGCCATCGTGAATGTGCCATTTTGCCTGGACTACGATGAGCAAGATCTGGAGAGCAATATCCCTTTGTTATGGCCTGATGAATATCAATTAGATATTTTGGGTCGGTGCTAAGATCTTCACAGTCTACAGTTGGTTCCTCAGCATCAATCCTTTCAAACTCGACAATAGGAAGACTCTCACAGTTCTCTAATTCCCTGCCAATAGGACCGGTGAATCCGCGGGGGCCAGATGTTTTTCCATCCAGCTTTGCAACTAAATGGCGTAATGGCAATTCATTGGCATGGAGCTGGCACATTAAATGTTGAACTGGCTTCTTCAGCTTCAATTCTATAAGCCTTATAACGCCTCCCTTTTCTCCAGTGTTGACTGCTGCACCATCGCATCCAATGGCAACAAGGTTTTCCAGGTTCATGTCATTATTTCCAATATACTCAAACATTCCTTTACATATTTCTTCAGCTGATCCAGAATTCACAGAATAATGGCCAAAATAATCTGAACCAGGTTCTCTCACTAAAGTGATATGTTCTTCTGTTACCTTCTTCTGATATACTTTGGACTCTTTTTTTTCTTGGAAGAGTGTAGAATCTTTTCGACCATCAAAATAGATTTCTCTGATTGGGACCTGATTTTGATCTTTCATAATTTCTGATCTCTTCTTTTGTCTTTCTCTTCTGATTTTACTCCTATCCACTACTTCAGATGTATTGTCAATAGAAACTTCTCCAATATCTTGCAATACTGCACTAACAATGAATGCTGCAGCTCGATCTGAAACTGCAGTCCTGTCACAAGCAGTAGCCACTGAAGGTAGATTTGTAGTTTTCCTTTTCTTGAATAATTGTTCTTCAGGTTGTTCGAGCTTTCTCTTCGAGCTAACTGGCTCTGGAAATGTATCGTCTGATATTTCCCCAGATTCACTTTCACTGTTTGATGTCGATGATGATAATTCAACATTTGTATCCTGCAATTTCTCCTGTGAAGATTCTTTGGTGAGCCTCATAGCTTCTTTTTGCTTTCTTAGCAACGTAGATGCTTTTTTCTTTGAGAGTGTAATATCTACTCTATCAATAAACAGTTTTCTTTCACTCCTTTGATCTAAGAGGAACGTCACTTCTTCCTTTGGAACCGTTTTTTTCTTTGGGACAAGAACATTGGTTAGTACTTTGCACTTGCACGCTGCAATGTCAAAAAGTTTCGTGTGTGCTTCTTTTTGAACATATCAATCTTTGCTTTGTAAGCTTCAGAATTTTTTTTCTGCTTTGGTATGGCTTCATAATGACACGATACTTTTCGTGGTAGCTTCTGAACATTGTTTCAATTCGCCTGTCTGACAGAATTGGGACGGAAGCACTTTCCCAAATTGTTTTCAATTTATCAACAACTTGTTCTCATATTTGAGATATTGAAGGATCTTTATTAGTATTCTGTTTCAAATCGTTTCTTACAAACAAGTAATATTTAAAAACTCCTTCGTATGTAGGAAGATTCCTGTGCCACAAATCTTCCCCCATACCAAACATGGGGCACTCAGTTGAGGCCCTGGTTGATTTTGCACAAACTCGAGACATTTTGAAAGTATACAAATCTGAAAAAGAAAGAGCTAATATCAATTATACGTTAATTTCAGTTAATAGTACATGGCAAACTTAGGGCAACACAATACAGAAATGCAAAATATATAAGAAATATAGTTTAGACTATCTGAGTAACGCCAACAACAGAACACCTACCTGCTACGAGAGCGACAGCTACACTGAACCGAGGTACTCACGTGACAGCTGAGTGAGCTGACTATAGAAAACTGTTTTTAGAGAATAGAAACTTTTTTTAAAGGTTGACTGAGCTATTTTTATACAAGTGTGAATAAATTCTTGTCTATTGTGCATCGTGGACTCTTCTGTAATTATTGGTTAAAATCTGCTTTTTTCAATTTTTTTCAATATTGAAGGTCATTGTGGCACCTGAAGATATTAATGTTATGATTTTAAATTTATACCAGCTTATTTTCTCACTACTCCACACATTTTCCACACTAGCCAATTTGAAAATTCGAAAAATGAGTTTTTCACTCCGCCCTACTATTTAACAACGTTTCTATGTTAAGGTTACTAATTAAAAAGAGACCGTCATATGGCCTTGCTATGAGGTCGTTCAGATAGAGCAAGCATGTTTAATTAATCATGTTTGAGAAAAAGTGATGAATTTAATTTAAAAATTAAATACTTGTGAAAAGAGTAAGAAAGACCTGTATTGTTTCTGTTGCATGAGATAAGACTGAAGGAAACATATTTTGCTCATCCAATTAGTTTGCTTTAGTTCAAGAAACCAGGCACGAGCAGATTAGCCAGTTTATACATGAAAAAAGGTGCCAAATTCAAATGCCACATTACAAAATTTATTGTAAAATGATACTGAAATTACGAGGAGAATTAATAATTTTTCGACATTTTTCAAAATTATTTTTGATTAATTAATGATTAAATTTGAAACAATGATTGACTGATTAGCTGATTAATCATAACCATGCCCTAGTTGAGAGGTAAGTATCGCGAATCTTTATCAATAAAATTTGTATTTATAAAATTGGTTGGCCCGTGGGGATGGGCACGGGTTGGATTTGAAAGAAGATGCGAGAAAGTAGAAAATTGGGAGAATGAAGTCATGCAGTAATAATAAATTTAAAAGAGAGGCGAATAAATTTACAATTAAAATTTTAAGGAAAATCAAAGGAGATTCTAAAAAGATATCATTGGTACTGCACTTCTCACATTGAAGCATATACAGTATATACAGAACAGTATATAGTTTAAAAGAAATGCTTGTCTACAAGGACAAGTGCTATGAATAAGACAAGATGAAAAAAGATTAATGTCAAAAGAGAAATAAAGATAGCTAACATAAACTGAAATTTTTCATTACATAAATAGTACATGCTGGTCACCCCAACCCCCCCAACCACCACCCACACATACAAGCTCAAGACGAAAATATACACCTCTGATTTGCCTCGATTTTTCGATTTTCTATTGCCCGAAACAAGCATTAGCTTGAATAATGAATAAATTAGGTCCGATACTTGCAAAAAATCTTTTTTGTTTATCAAAAAGTAAAAGGTCAGTTACTGATTGTATAATTTTCTAAATTTTAGTTTTCAGTTACCCTAAAAATAATAAAATTATAAAGGAAAATGTCTTTATTATTATTATTATTATTATTATTATTACTAGCAAAAGGTCGGCGCTACGCGCCGATTTTGCTAGATCTGCGGTGCTTCGGCTGAATTGTGGGCCTACGGCGTATTTTATTTTGAACATCAGTAGCCTTTTATCTGGATATCATTCTTATTCCTCTCACCTTGGGCCTCAGTAATTGGGGTGCCTGCGGCCTTCCAGTTACTGGCAAACCAATTATTCATTCAATAAAACTACAGAAAAGAACGCAGCCATGAAAATCTAAGGCTTCACAAATCTTAATACAATGAGCTCGGATTTGAAGCTTAAGATTTTCATGACTGCGTTCATTTCTATAGTTTTATTGACCAAATAACCGAACCGACAGTAATTGGGGGCCCTGCGACCCGCCAAATCATAGTTTTCATTGTTTCGAGTGCATCAATAATATTGTTATAGTGTTCCATTAGTTGTGATAAGCATGATCTTCTTGACCGGAATCGATGTTGGTTATCATTTTTTTTTCTGAGTTTCGCCATTAACCCCTCCCCCTCCCCATTACCCCACCCCTCCCCTATTACCCCCACCCCTCTCCCCAAATACCCCCTCCCCCACCCTTCTCCCCATTTACCCCCACCCTTCCCCCATTACCCCCAAGGGGGGAAGGGGGCTGGCACCTTGCAAAGAATTTACTTTAAATTTTTTTTGGTTACATATATACATCGCATCTATTTTTCTGAGTTTCCCCGTTAACCCCACCCCTCCCCATTACCCCACCTCTCCCCCATTACCCCACCCCCTCCCCCATTACCCCACCCATCCCCATTACCCCAACCCTCTCCCCCATTACCCCACCCCCACCCCGCCCACCCATTACCCATTCTAGCTCTAAATTCTTCCAAAGAATGGGATTTGCTGGTTAAATAACACTTAAAATTACGGGGCTCAAATAAACCTTAGCCCCCCCCCGCCCATGGCCTAAACCATTAGAGGTACAGTAAAACTAAACATACCTTACAAAAGAGAATTTAATCCTGCAGTTAATGAGAAACAATTAAAACTTGGTGTTCCCGCCATTGGCTTCCAAGACAGCCTGAATTCGCTTTGGGTAGCTTGCCAAAGGTGACGTGAATAGATCTTGATCGTTGCGCAAATTTGCTAAAACAGTTTCAATGTGTTGCGTCATTGTATCCTTCGAAAATCGATTTGTTGCAGGTTCTTGAAACAAGAGACATTCAACCTTGTCCTTTATAACTGATCCAATGTGTTCACAGACGTTCAGGTCAGGAGAATTTCCTGGCCATTCTTCATTTCCAAAGAAATCGATCTCATGGTTCCGCAACAACTGTTGAGTGGCTAATGCCTTAAAGCATGGGGCCTTATCGTGCAGAAGTGTGACCTGATCGACATCCATAACATTGTTTGGGTTTCTTAGAAAAGGAATGACATGCTGGGATAGAATAATATCACGAAAATACTGTCCATCCCAACTCTGATCATTTGGCTTCAGCACCAACATGAGCTTCTTTGCAGTGAACAAAACAGACACACCAACACAGTCTGGACTTTTTAATAATTCGCGATAATGTTCATTGTCATCGATTTCATCTGGTGTTGTGAACTTGTGGCCCACACTCAATCATTTTGGTAGTTAGGCCGACGTGTTACGTAAACAAAAAATTCATCGGAGACAGCTAAATGCATGAAATCATCCACATCCCAATCTTCAAGATAATGGGCAAACCACATTCTGTCATCGATGTTAAGTTGAGTTTTCTTGGCTTTGGAAGTTCATGCCAAGGCTTTAAACCTTGCCTATGACGGTACAGTCGAATGATCTCACCACTAACGATCTTTCCTCTCAACACTTCGATCTCTCTAGAAAGTTTAGCACAGCTGTTTTTCCGCTTACGCGTACCGCTTTCAATGATGTCCTTTGTTTCCTGAGAGAGTGGCAAATTTGAAGGCCCAGATTTGGTTGTATCCATTTCACATCCATCCAAAGTTTTATTCCAATTTCTTTTGACGAAGTCCTCACTTCTTCGCAATTTTTTGGCAACCCATGAACGTGTTATAAAGGTGGCTCCAGCATCACGAGCTTCCCGAAATGTTATTGCTCGTATGCGATCTATCACACGTTGCCTCTCCGAATCACCAATTAATTGAGAAGCCATTATATTATCACTTTATCAGCTAGAGTAATTTTAATATCTGCAATAAATAAAGAATTTTATATATTTTTATAATCACTAAAAACTACAACGCGCACTTTTTTTCCCAAAAAAATACTCCAAAAATCACCCTGCGTGTTATACGCCGATGGTACACATTTTTGGTAGGGGAGGGATGGTCGTATTATTATATTTTGGCTGTATATCGTCTCGTGGCACATTTTTTGCACTATACACTGAACAATTAAGGTGCGCGTTAGACGCCGGGAAATACGGTAAGTAAACATGTAAGCTGAAAATGGGGGGGGGGGGGGTGGACTAAGGTTTTTTGGAACCCCTTAGTTGAATGCATACAAGTCAAGTGAACGGTTGTGTGAGAATTGACTTCCGGTAAATTCAATCCCTATGTAATTTACTCCTTGTAAAATCACTCCCTGTGCCAATTTATAGATAGATAGATATATATAGATATATAGATATAGAGATAGATATATTTTTTTGGTTTCCATATAAAGGTTTAATGGTTTAAGCCCCAAAGCCACAACCTTTAATTTCGTTTTATTGATCTATAATTACGATTAAACATGTAATTTATTTGAATAAGCTTAGAACAGATGTCAGAAAAATTCTAGTATCAAAATTACATATAAATCACATAAAATCTCATCCAAAACGGAGTATCTTAATATCCGTGTGCATGTTTGTCCATTAAAAATCAAGTTTATTGTCCTAACATAAGTCGAGTAAATTCTTTTGTGACAGGCTGTTTTCCTTTTCTGCGCTTCAGGGATTTTGGAAGTGGTAACAACACACCTGTTTTTTTATTGTAACCTACCCTAACCTAACCTTACCTAACCTAACGCAATTCTATCCTAACAACGTAAATCTAACCCTCACCTAACTAAACCTAACCTAACCTAACCTTAGTTAACCTAACCGAGCATTTTTTAAATTTAAACTACTTTAATTTAAAGATCATTCTGAAGCTTTCTTACGCCCTCCTCAGGTAACTACACTACTTCCTAATTGTATAAGGAGGAATAAGGTTGTAACATATATTGTATAAGGTTGTAACATATATTCTGCTCGATTTTTTAGTTCATTCAGAACAAACATTAAAGGACTTATAACGACAAATTTGCTCGAATGTTTAGTTTATTCACAACAAAAATTAAATGACATAATGACAAATTAATCATCAATATAATTCCCTTCTTTTTCTATAACCTCCTCCCACCTGTAGAAAAGTTTTTTTATGCCACGTTCGAAGAAATCCCTTGGTTTCGAGTTAAAAAAAGCGATCACTTCGTTTTCGATAGCTTCCCTGGATTGCAACTTTTGTCCATCTAGGTGGTGTTGCAGACTTATGAATAAATGGTAGTCTGAAGGTGCGATGTCCGGAGAATAAGGTGGATGAGGCATTTTTTCCCAACCAAATGCCTCCAATTGGGCAGTGGTGATTTCGAGCAGTGTGAGGGCGCGTGTTATCCTGGTGGAATAGAACACCTGTGCGATTAATTAATGCAGGACGTTTTTCTTGTAATGTCATCTTCAGTCATTGGAGTTGTTGGCAGTAGACTTCAGCTGTGATTGTTTGGATATCTAGCAGAAGCTCAAAATGAATAATTCCTTGCATATCCTACCAAACGCATAGCAAAATTTTCTTTGGGTGGGGTCAATTCCTTGGCTGCGTTCAGGCTTTGTTTCACGGTTAAGCCACTGATGTCGACGCTTAATATTGTTATAGAGGACCCATTTTTCATCTCCAGTGACGAACCGATTCAAAAACGGTGCCTGCAGTTGCCGAGAATGCAGTGATGTGCAAATATCGATTCGATGTTGAAGATTCGCTTGTGACAAATCATGCGGAACCCATTTTCCAACCTTCACTACTTTTCCTAACAGCTTCAAATGACGATGAATGGTCATATGGCTAACGCCGAGTTGCAGGCCAAGTTCTCTTACAGTTACTGTTGGGTTTTCCTCCAGTGTTGCTTTCAGCAACTCTTCATCTAACTCATTTGGTCGTCCTGTTCGTTGATAACACTAGGCAACAAAGATTTTGTTACAGAAGACCAAATAGGTGCTCCTAGCTAATTTCGGTATGCTGATTTCAAATCTACTGTATAATTAGATTTTTTCTATCACGTCTAGATTTTGTGTAAAATGCAAATCACTTTTAGTAAAATTTTCTACCACGTCCAGATTTTGGTTTTAATCGGCTTAATGCCAGTAATATGAAACTTGCTTTTCAAGGTTAAAGCAATTTTTTTTGCCAACTATATACAAATTCGAACAATTTTGATAAATAAAATTTATCCCGAGTTGGCAACACTGAGTCAAGAGCATAGTAACGGGCAACGGCCCAACGGTCAGTCGCTACGTGACAGTCAAGCAGAACGGTTGTTGAAGCTCTCTGCTGATGAGCAAGTGACAGGTTGTGGTGACTTGTGTGTTTTTATAGCATTTGTTTTGTACTACGGTGTGTATTTCTTTTTATTTTGCACATCGTAATAATTACTTTCTACGTTTTTTCAGATATTGTATGGTAATTCAAAATGGCATCAAATAGACGTGCTTGTGTAAATCACCCAGACAACTTCTGCTTTGTCTGTGGACAATATACACCTAAGCCACAACGTAGAAACATAACAACAAAGATTAAACTTGCCTACAAGTGTTATTTTGACTGTAAGTTAGGAGACCAACAGAGGGACTGGGCACCACATATTTGCTGTGCACAGTGCAATGCAATGTTAATAGCTTGGATGAATGGTAAAAGAAAAGCTATGCCGTTCTCAGTCCCCATGGTTTGGCGTGAGCCGAAAAATCACTTCAATGATTGTTATTTTTGTTTGACAAAGATTGCTGGTTTCACAAAGAAAAACAAATCAAAGATCACGTACCCAAACTGCGAATCAGCAATGAAACCAGTACCACATGATGAAACAAATCCACCACCAGTTCCACCAGCAACGATAACAGACAGCAGTTCATCTGAAGATTCTGCTAGTGATATAGAAACAGGGAAAGATGGCATATATGTTCCAGATGCAAATATTTCCCCACATTTGTTAAGTCAAGCGGAGTTAAATGACTTAGTGCGCGATTTGGAATTACCAAAAGAAAAGGCAGAGTTGCTTGGTTCAAGACTTCAAGAATTTAATCTTCTCCAACCAAACACCAAAGTTTCCCATTTCCGCCATCGCCATTTGCAGTTTTCATCATTTTACTTACAGGAAGAAAACGTTTGTTTCTGCCACGATATCAGTGGTCTGATGCAAGGGATTGGCTGTCGCTATGATCCAAAAGAATGGAGACTGTTCATTGACTCTAGTAAAGCTAGCCTTAAAGCTGTATTACTGCACAACGGCAATGAAAAACCTTCAATACCTGTAGCACATGCCACTGGCCTTAATGAGACTTATGAATCGATGAAACTGCTGCTAAGACTCATCAAATATAAGGACCACACATGGAATATTTGTGGCGACCTTAAAGTTGTATCATTACTTCTTGGGTTACAGTTGGGCTACACAAAGCATATGTGCTTTTTGTGTCTATGGAACAGCAGAGATGACAAGAACCACTACAAAAAACATGATTGGCCATCTAGAACTGAACATGTTGTTGGTAAATACAATGTGAAACACCCAGCACTTATTGACCCTCAGAAAGTACATCTTCCACCACTTCACATTAAACTTGGCCTTATGAAAAATTTCGTGAAGGGTATGGATCATCAAGGTAGTGGTTTCCAATATTTAAAGGATAAATTCAAAGGAATATTGACAGATGCTAAGCTAGAAGCTGGAGTTTTCACTGGACCACAGATCCGCAGTGTCATCCACGACTCATCGTTTCCATCTAACCTAAATGAGAATGAACTAGGAGCATGGACATCTTTCGTTGAAGTTGTCAAAAATTTTCTTGGAAACCACAAAGCTGAAAACCACCGTAAACTCGTAGAAAACATGCTTAAATCTTATGAAATAATGGGATGCAGAATATCTTTGAAAATTCATTTTTTACATTCTCATCTTGACTTCTTCCCGGCCAACCTTGGGGCTGTAAGTGACGAGCATGGTGAGCGCTTCCACCAACAGATCTCAGTTATGGAAAACAGATACCAAGGTAATTTCAACCCAAATATGATGGGAGATTATTGCTGGTTCCTGCAGAAGGAGAGCTCGTCATCCTACAAGCGACAAAGGAAGAGGACACACCAAAGTTTCACTTAAGAACAGGAATTTGCCTTTCAGTAGTAACAACAAAATACTAACGCGCTTTGGGTGGATGGTTGGGCGCAGGGGTGGTAACTCCGCCAGCGGAATTCCGCTGTCTGTCTTAAGCCAGAATAAAGGAGGAAAGACATCCTTGTTCACTAATTATTTAAGTATGCTTAACATAAAACGTGGCACGGAAAAGTAGCTTAGACGGCTTTCGTAATATGTAGAAGCGGGTGAGAAAAAAAATGAAAAATAGGGGTTTTCAGTTACACAAAATCTGGACGTGATAGAGAAATTTTGATATCAGATCTGAAATCAGCATCGCCGCTTTAGTAGGAATCAGTAGTTCACGTGTCTGTAACCAAAAAAAAGTTGAAATTTGTTGCCTAGTGTAATCTTTCAGACTGAAGTCTCCATTTCTGAACTTCTCAAACCATCTCCTACACATTCATTCGCTCACAACATTATTTCCATAAACGCTTTGAATGTTTCTTGCGGATTCACTAACGTTAGATCCTTTATGGAACTCGTACAGCATCACATGTCGAATATGCTCTTTCGTGGGCTCCATGTTTTTTCAATTACTGTAATATGTAGGGGTGGCGTTGTAACTGTATGAAAAACACCAGAGAAAATATTCATTAGCCTAATCCTACACTAGCCTAAGCCTTCACTAGCCTAAGTCATTCTGTATCATTCTGTATCGTGATAAAACATGTGCGAACCTGTCGCCGCGTGTATTTTGCACATTTCTAAAACTATTTCACATTATCTTGAGGTTATTCTATCGTTATTCTATCGTTATCTATCGTTCATTTTCTAATCGAGCAGAATTTATGTTACAACCTGATACTTCGAAGCCCGACGTCTATATCAAGTAAAGGACCCAGAACGGAACCCTGTGAGAGAGAGAGAGAGATACCAGCAGACAGACCGAAATATATATATATATATATATATATATATATATATATATATATATATAAAGAGAGAGAGAGAGAGAGAGAGAGAGAGAGAGAGAGAGAGAGAGAGAGAGAGAGAGAGAGAGTCCGAAAATGAATATACCAAATATAAAGTCGAATAACTTTTTTGTTATTTGAGATATCAACTTAATTTAACATAAATACGTGGAGTACACTAATACGTTTTGTTGTGGTGTATATATTAATTTTGTCCTTTTTTTGTTTCAGAAGAAACCCCAGTTTTTAATAAAATGGCAACTCCTCAAGAAAAGGCAAAAATTGTGAGATTTTTACATGACAGTGGTTCAATCATTTTAACCCGAAGGCGTTCCCGACGTGAGATGAACAAATCAGCGCCTGAAAGACACAGCATACGAAGATGGGTAGACCATTTTGAGGCTAGTGGATCTGTACTTAAGGGGAAATCTACGGAAGGCCTAGGAAGTCTCAGGCAAGGGCAAATGCAATTAGGGAAGCATTTGCCAGAAGCCCTAAAAAGTCAATTAGTAGAGCATCAACTGAGTTAAACATCCCGAGAAGCTCTATCCATGATATCCTTCATAAAGAATTGAGATTCAAATGTTATAAAATGTAGGTAGGTCATCAACTTTTAGAAGAGGATTATGAGACCAGAGTAAATGTTAGTCAAGAAAGGGTAGAATCAGATGAACACTTTTTATCAAACCTCCCTTTTAGTGATGAGGCTACATTTCACATATCATGACCTCTGAAATGGCCCGGTCGTTAGTCTGACTTAACACCTTTAGATTTTTATCCCTGGGGTTTCTTGAAAACTAAAGTCAATCATAACAAACCAAGGGATATTGAAGAAATGAAACATCGTATTTGTGATTCTGTCAGATCCATCGCTACAGCTGTGTTGGAAAATGTTTTCTCAGAATTTGAACGCAGAATTAGATTGATTATAGCCAATGATGGACATATAGAAGTCCGTTAATTAATCAGACCACTGTAAATGATACCTTAAGAAAATTAAATAACCTAAGGTTCTTTTGCATTATCCTCCCAACACTAATTTTTTTATATAATGTTGGTTTTGTTTTGGTTATGGTACTTTATTTTCCTTCCATTATAAAAAAAATTAGTGTTGGGATTAAGTTAGGTTAGGTTAGGTTTGGTTAGGTTAGGTTAGGTTAAAAATTAAAAGTGTTTTGCTAACGTACTTTATTTTCCTTCCATTATAAAAAAAAGTTAGTGTTGGGAGGATAATGCAAAAGTACCTAACCTAATTCTTACATGCCTGCTGCATGTATATATTCTTCAATTTATGTTGCTATCTCAAATAACAAAAAAGTTATTCAACTTTATTTTGGTATATTCATTTTAGGGCACCTGTATATAGATTAAACGACATATATAAATGGAGAAGAGAAATAGCCATAATTAATTTACTTCAAAAACTTATAAATGAGTTTCATCTTTAAGTGTGAATAGTTATTTTAAAGAGAAACTGTAACGTAAACGTACGAAAATTATTTAACTTTTATTATTATAGAATATAAATTGTTTTTGTGTGTATAAAGTTATACTATCGTCAAAAATATGAACCAAGAACACAACAAGCCTTAAGGTAGAAATAAAGATCATTGGGTAAACTTGAATTTATAAATACACACAAACGCACACATTATGGAATATTATACATGAACATTGAACAAGCATGATATTTCTTGGTCTTACGTAGTGTTTCTGGGTTTTTTAGCATAGGAAAGTTTGTGGTATCTTAACACACTATATATTATTGTTACAAAAACTAGATTCGAGAAAGCTCTCTAAGAAAAAGTGAAAACAGTACAAAGAAGCTTCACGAAATCAATTTATTTGTAGATTCTTTATGTTTTGACAATTGAAAAGAGAATATTGACTTACTTTTTTATTTATGAGAAATAACTACCAAAAATTTGAGTCTTTTTAGTTAAGATAAAATAATTATATCGAAGTTGCTTCAAACGATAATAAGGTTCGTTTAAAAGAAATTTTGTTTCATTATTTTATTAATCATAGGAACTCAAATTCAAATGCACGCTTCTCTCTGTTACATCCTAACTACAATAATATAAATTATACGTGTATATATATATATATATATATATATATATATATATATATATATATATGTATATGGGAACCTCCAACGCAAAAATAATGTGGGAATCTTTTGAAATAGTATTTCGGACGAGAAATGTGTACCGTACAAGGTCAAGCGTGCGAAAGTAAATAACAAGCTCTTGTGGTTTACTTCTAGAGTAGGGGATACTATAAAGATTAGAGATAGGGCTTATAGGCTACATAAGTACGATAAAGACAATTTGTGGTTACGAAACACCTACACATCTCTAAGGCGTGAAGCAAAAAGCGTAATAAAAAAGTTCAAGCACGATTTTTAAATTTCCAAAGCTTGTGACGGCAAAGAAAACCCCAAGCGACTTTTTCAATACGTCAATAATAGGGACGCAGTGAAGAGTGTCTTGGGACCCTTGAAAAATTCTGACGGTGAGTTAGTTTTTTGTGTCAGTTTTTACAGTAGAAAATGTAACGAATATCCCAATGGTTACATAAATTATGGTAATACTTTAGATAATATTGTAGTTAGTGAAAGGGAGGTAATGCACTAAATTTGTAAAATGAAAAGGTTTAAATCATTACTGGAAGCTACTAGAATCGATAATTAGGGATCGTATAGTCGAACACTTAGAATTGCATAACTTGTGTAGAAATAAGCAGCACGGTTTTAGGCGAAACAAATCTTGTGTAACTAATCTTTTAGAATTTTTCCAAAGCGTGGTTGAAGTTTCCGATATAGTGCATTTAGATTTTCAAAAAGCGTTTGACACCGTGCCGCACAAAAGACTCGTTGAAAAAACTAAGGCTCATGGAATCAGGGGTGTAGTAATAAATTGGATAGAAGAGTGGTTGCGAGGTAGGAAACAGAGGGTGGTCGTTGATGGAGCGGAGTCTTCTTGGGTTAGTGTAGCGAGCGGCGTTCCTCAGGGTTCTGTATTGGGCCCCTTGTTTTTTCTTATATATATTAACGATTTAGATGTCGGTCTAGTCAGTACAGTTTCAAAGTTTGCTGATGACACGAAGTTGGGTGGTAGGGCGATTAATGATGAAGATAGAGGTCACATGGCATGGCGGTCACATAGCATGAGATTTAACGTCGATAAGTGCAAAATTTTACATATAGGTTCGCGTAACGGTAATTTTGCGTAATATATGTCAGGGGAGAAGTTGGCAAGCGTAGATAAGGAAAAGGATTTAGAAGTTATAGTCAGTGGTGATTTAAAAGTGGCGAAACAAAGTACAACAGCGGTCAATAAGGCGAAGAAAGTGCTACGTTTTATAGCCACGAATTTTGAGTACAAATCGCGCGATATTATTGTTCTTCTTTATAATCATTAGTTAGACCCCATTTGGAGTGCGCGATCCAATTTTGGAATCCGTATATCCTCAAAGATATAGACAAAATCGAAAGAGTTCAAAGACGAAGAACTAAGATGATTCCGTCACTTTGGTCAAAGTAGTACGAGGATAGGCTGAAGGAATTAAAATTGACTACACTCGAGACTAGGAGATAGCTTTTTCGAAATAGCACGATATAGTAGAACTAGAAATAATGGGTGTAAACTGACAAGTAGAAGGTTCGAGACGGCAATTACCGAAACCTTTTTTACGCATAGAATAGTAAATAGCTGGAATAGTTTGCCTGTAAAAGTAATTAGAAACACGTCTATAAACATGTTTAAAAATCGATTAGACGCATATGTTGAGAGATTGAGTATAGTTTACGGTAGTAAAATTATGGTTTTGCTGCTCGGAACCCACGTAAAATTGTAGGTCCCCTCTTCCACCACGGAGAACATGCGCAATACACAATTAAAAACACAGTTAGGTAGACCAGCCATGAGTGGATCCTAGGGTCTTTGTTGGTCTGAAACATTATAACATAACATCTGGTACCTTCCTGAGCCAGGCATCTAGTCTTCTTTTGAAGACTTCAACTTTGACCCCTGTAACGTTTCTGAGGTCCTTTGGAAGCTGGTTAAAAACTCTTGGCCCCACAACCAAGCTACTTTCCTTCAGTGTTGAAGAGGTCCCTTGTCGGGCCTTTAATATGGGAACACTACAAATTGTGTCATTCCTATTTTCAAGCGTTGCTTGAATCGTAATTGAGTTGAGTTTGAGGTTTGGTACCCGTTTATGTATAATTTTCCATATGTAGATTATGGTGTACCTCTCTCTTCTTCCTTCCAGGGAGTATACTGTAGATTTAGTTTATGTAGTTTTTCTCAGTAGTTGAGTTCTTTGCAGGCATCAATCATAGCTGTGAAATGTCTCTGAGTTTATTATATTTTATTAGTTTCTTTCTTTTTAGATAGAGACTTCAAGACTGAGCAGTATTCAAGTTTTGGTATGATCACGGATTTTGAACAGGGAAATCATTACTGCCTTGTTTCTTCTTTCGAACTTAGTATCTGTCCCGCGACTCTTTTTTGCTTTGATTATCGCTATCTAATTTTGTGTGTGGAATTTCGCATCATCGGTCATTATTACCCCCAAATCGACCACTTTCGTGCTTCTCTGAATTTCCTGTCTGTCTGGAGCATAATATGCAGTCTGTTTAAGTTCCTCATTTCTACCATATCTAAAGAGCTGAAATTTCTCGGTGTTAAATGTCATGTTTTTGCCTTCTGACCAATTGCATAATTTGTTCGTATCCCTCTGCAAGGCCTCCACTTCATTTGCTTCGTTGATTTTTCTGTTGATCTTTATATCGTCTGCAAAGGATGTTACTATACTGTTGCTATTTACTTCACTGTCCATGTCTGTTAGCATGATAATGAAGAGGAGTGGGGCCAGTACTGTACGTTGTGGTACTAAGCTGTTTACTTCCGATTCTGATGATGATATACCTTGAATTATGACGACCTGTAGATGCTCTCCGAGGAAGTTGTAGATCCATTTTCCCACTTTCCCTGTTATTTCCACATGTTTCATTTTCTGTTATTATACCATGATCAAATTTGTTGAAAGTTTTAACAAAATCTGTGTATATGACATCGTAGTTTTCATTGCCTTCAAGTGCATGTAGGGTATTGTTATAGTGTTCTATAAGTTGTGATAGGTATGATCTTCCTGCTCGGAATCTGTGCTGATTTTCGTTGAATCTTTCCAGTGTCTCGAAGAAGTCATAGATTTTTTCTGTATCTATTCTTTCAAATACTTCGGTAAGCTTGAGAGCTATCCCCTCCTTTATATATAGGGGCAATGTTTGCTCTTTTCAAGATGCTCGGTATTTCTCCAGTGTCTAGGAATCTTCTCTATATCCAGTATAAGGGTGTACTGTAGCTATTTCATTTTTACAGTTTTTAATCAATAATGCGTTCCGTTTGTCCGGACCTGCAGCTGGATGTGATTTCATTTGTCCTATAGTCCTCGCTACATTTTATGACGTAAAATCAAAATCTCTTATACAATCTCCTTGCCATTTCTCTTCAAAGAATGCATATATGTCAGCTATCGTTTTGTCACTTTTTGGGGTACTGAAGACTGATTCATACAGGGCTCTGAATGTTTCAGATATTTCTTTTAGATCGTCCGTTAGTTCATATTTCCTTTCCTTAAGAGCCCGAGAGTGGCGCGCATTTTTCTTTTCCTTTTCGCATAGCTATTGAATTATTTTGGATTTTCCTTTATTGCTTGAACCGCCTTTTCTCTTCCCTCTCTGTATGGCCCTTAATCAGGGTTTGTACTTCTCTATCGATACTCTTCAGTTTTCCTTTTATTACTTTCCTGGCATTGTTGTCCTCGCAATTAGCTAACTTCGCCGCTACTTTCTTTCTGTTGCAGAATATTCTTCTCTTTTGCCTCCCAAGCCAGTCCCTTTTTCCTTTTGGCTGTGATTTCGGAGCATATTTTTGTAAAATTCTCAGCGTTTTTTCTTCCAAGGTTGTTCGCATTTCCTCAGTTGTTTTATTCTCTAAAATTGTTCTCCACTCTATTTGTGCCATGTGTAATCTGATTGTTTCCCAATTTATAGTCTTGGAGTTTAAATTAAAAGCCCCAAATTTGCTTCTTTCTTCATTATTTGCATTGTTTTTTAATGTTTTCACCATATTTGTTGATATCTCGATTATGTTGTGGTCTGAGATAATTCTTGGGGTTATTTTTACATCAGTAATCAAATTCGTGTTATTCGTGAACACCAGATCCAGGCAGTTATTTTTTCTGGTATTTTGTATTATCTCCTGTGTCAGCATAAACTCGTTTGTGAGAGCCATCAACATTTTTGCTTGCTCCTGGTCTTCTCTTGTGTCCCCCTTGTTCTGGTAAATATATATATATATATGTTAACCCCTCCGTCTATGGCCCGGGGTGGTTCGAAGTCGACGGGGGTTCTAGTTAGATGGCAGCAACGGATGTGTGACTTGCAGTAGTTTTCTTCTATATTACTCTCCGAGTTCTTCTATAGTGGCTCGGGGGACTCTGATAGACTTACTAAAAATGCTGAAGGTTCCGGATTCTTCTTATAGCGTATCCGGAAAGTTTAATGACTAAGTTCTTCTGAAGAGAGCAAGGATCGAAGGATAAGATAAAAACTATCTTCAACTGTAAATTTACTGCTAAAATGTACAGGTAGTGCTCAGCCTCTGAATTAGCTTCTGCATTTACAGGGGTAGAGGTTCGACCTCTTTCGACCATGGCTCAGGCCGGAATCTAAAAAGTTAAGGAGGCAAGGGGCCTCTGCCCCCTCCTCGCAGCGAGGCTGCTAACAAAGGAGTCGTAATGAAGTGCCGTAATGAAGTGCCGTAATGAAGTGCTATAATGAAGTGCTATAATGAAGTGCCGTACATTTTACAAATACATGTATAACACTGGTATGCATCAATTTTGCTGTCAAGGGTTTTGTAAGTGATTCTTATAGAGTTTTTCCTGCTGATTTCGAATCTGCAATCCATTTTTCTCAATCAGCTCAGGTTATCCGGCTATGGCCTCATAAGTAAAATAGAATTTTTCGTGATTTTGTCAAAGCGGAATTGGAACAGTAACATCTATCATCACTTGTTTCACTTGTATAATATCTTTTTTTACTTTTCAGGCATATAGATAAAATATTTCATAATGAATAGAGCGTGTAAAAATGATCCCAATAGATTCTGCTACATATGTGGGACGGTTACCATGCCAAATAACCAGTCCCAAATCACTAAATTTGTGAAGACAATGTATAGAGCATACTTTGGAATTAAGCTAGGGGACCAGGACAAAAATTTCGCCCCTCATATGTGCTGCAAGACGTGCATTGAAAATTTGAGAAGATGGAGCAAAGGCAGAGCGAAATCTTTGCCTTTTGGAATTCCCATGATTTGAAGAGAAGGAAAGGATCACGTGACAGATTGCTATTTCTGCATGACAAACCTCCAACGTGGGCTTATAAATTTATTTTTCTTAAATATTTTGAAATCCTCGTATGAAACGACATAATATTCACCATAATGCAATATTCACCATATATAGCATAATATTCACCATAATGGTAATCATACATTTACATATACATATTGTTATAGCAAATACATTTACACATACATATTGTTATACAAGTTACATTTACATATAAAATGATTGTATATTTTCTTTCTTTTTCATTCATATTGTCCCCGAAGGGACAATATGAATGAAAAAGAAAGAAAATATACAGACTCCATCGACCTATTTCATATCTTACAGACCGCAGCCTTCCCTCACGAGCCGCCACTGTCTGAATGCTTCTTCTATTTCATATGCAAGTTTTATATCCATGTTTCTGTGTTTCTATTTTCAGGAGTTAACAAGAAGAATAAACACATTGTTGTATACCCTGACATTCCTTCTGCTATGAGACCTGTACGCCATGGTCCTGGAATTCCAATACCCGACCCACCTCAAACCCTGGACTTCGATGATTCTGATGATGAATCAATGACCAATGCCAATGACCAGTCCCAGTCGTATATACCTCAAAATACCGCTTCAAATGAGCCGAGGCCTCTCAACCAGGCCAAACTTAATGATCTTACCAGGGATTTAGGACTTTCCAAATTAGCTGCCGAGATCTTGGGCTCACGACTTCGAGAGGACAACTTGCTGGCTCCGGGAACAACATTCTCCTGGTATAGGAAACGAGAGGAAGAATTCCGCAAGTTTTTTGCAGTGCACGAAAATACCTCTTCCTTAGTGTACTGCTGCAATGTTGAGGGGATAATCGAATCGTTGGGCCTGCCATATAACGCATCAGAATGGAGGCTATTTATAGACTCGTCTAAACGAAGTTTGAAAGCAGTACTTCCCAACATTGGGAATAGGGTTGCATCAGTCCCTGTAGCACATTCCGTACAACTTACTGAGAGCTACGATAACATAAAAATTTTGCTGGATGCTCTCGTATACGACCAACATAACTGGAGGATCTGTGGAGATTTGAAGGTAATACTAATATCATAAGTAAACTATTGCTATTGACTATGTTGTTTTTCCAAAGGTTATTTGAGAACGTATAAGAACACTTAGCTTCCCCACAGAAGTGATACAGTCCAATGCATAGATTTTTTTATCTGATAGAACAAATTCTCTAAATTCTTTAAATATTTTCATTTTTTTCAGATTGTGGCATTTGTATTGGGAATGCAAGGGGGATACACGAAATACCCATGTTTCCTCTGCAAATGGGATAGCCGAGCGGATGAGAAGCACTATGCACAGCGGAATGGGCATCCAGAGAGAATTTTGAACCTGGGTCGCATAATGTCGTTTCAGTGCCCTTGTACCACCAACAAAAATTTTGCTCCCACCACTTCATATTAAGCTGAGCTTGATGAAAAATTTCATCAAAATCAATGAATAAGGAGGGTTCAGCATTCCGATATCTCGAGAGTAAATTTCCTCATATATCTGATGCTAAACTAAATGCGGGGTTTTTGATGGTCCTCAAATTCGAACTTTGAACAAGGATACTCAGTTCGAAAACGCAATGACTCAACTGAGAAGAATTCTGGCAGGCATTCAAGTCAGTTGTCACTGATTTTCTTGGCAAGCGTAGAAGTCCAGAATACGAGTCCGTTGTCGAAAACTTGATGGAAGCTTTCAAAGCTCATGGGTCGCGCATGTC
The DNA here is from genome assembly GCA_023014485.1 of Bathynomus jamesi. Taxonomy (NCBI): domain Eukaryota; kingdom Metazoa; phylum Arthropoda; class Malacostraca; order Isopoda; family Cirolanidae; genus Bathynomus; species Bathynomus jamesi. The sequence goes on from JAJOZX010001117.1 coordinate 918,818, forward strand.
CATAAAAATGCACTTTTGTGGTCCCACTGGACTATTTTCCTGAAAATGCGGGGAATATAGCGAGGAACAGGGTGAACGATTTCACCAAGATATCAAAATAATGGAAGAGAGGTACCAGGGAAACTGGGATATCAATATGCTGGCGGACTATTGCTGGTGTTTGAAGCGAGACGTGCCCGAAGAAAAAACACAGACGGAAAGCCAAAAAAAACTTCCTTCCTCCTCAATAAACTTTTTTCATTCATTGTATGAATAAAAGTATTTATTCACACAATGTTCATTTTTCACGAGTGTCTATAATATTACTCGTATCTACAGTGTTAAGCTAAAAAAATCAATAAATTTGGGGATAAAATTGGACTTATAATAAATGGCCAATAGAGAAAAAACTGACCTGATGAGGAAAACCAATGTCATTTTCGAATCAGCATGGTCGAATTATATAATATGAGTTGAAAAAAAACCTCACAGCAGACAAAAAAATTCATATGCATACCAGTGTAATATAAGCTAAATGTTGGGGGACGGCAGTTGAAGGTTAAGTTTCCCCCTTTTAAACACATGATCAGATGTTGAAAGATTCCAAATAAAAATAAAAAAAATAAAAACTAATCGTATATTTTTGCCGAATCTCATTTGAAGGCGATATCATTCATAGTAGTACATAAGTACAATTTAGGTAGACGACTGAGCACATTTCGTTTTGGTCTATTACAATTATGATTGCGATTATGGATTACTTCACATTCACTTATTGTTGTTTAATTACACTTCCATTAAAGCACATTCTACATTATATATAAATCATTACATTTAATTACAGTTTCATTGAAGTACATTACGTTGTTTACCATTCTTACAGTGTTTTTTATATATTATATATGGTTATAATTATGGTTATACTATATGGCTATAATATATGGTTATTAGTACAACAAGTACATGGGCACATACGAGATAATTTATATACGACATAATATGTTATAATATGTTATAAACATGTTATAAATTTGAAATCAGAGGGACAAGAGGTTTCACGTTTTCAGATGTTGATTTATGCTGATTGCGAATTGCGTACACTTGCATAAGCATTTATGAATATCTTGCGAGGGGTGAACGCACTTGAAAAAAAATAATAAAAAAAACAATACGAGAACGTATTTTTGCGTTTTCGAACGAATGCATGAAGTTTTGCATGTCATAGATTGACACGAGTAAAAATGAATATTTAATAAAATTTATATAGGATAATGGTCAAGGAATGACGGGAAAATGTGACGTATGGATGAATATGGTTGAATAATAATATTTATACGACATAACACCACAACATTATTACTAAAGAATTTACCATACATTGAATACGGAAGATGTCCAAATACTAAGAACGTGATTCAGTGTACAAAGTATGGAAACGTAAAGAGAATAAAGTTATTTTATGACGTCATAGTGTATAAGTCATTATTAGAAAAGATGAATTAGAAAAAATACAGTAATGAATAAAGAAGTACAAATCGAAATTCTATCCCAAAACTCGCTTAGGCGATTTTGGTTTCTCATGTAAAAATGAATATGGATTATCATTGTTCATTTTTACAGTTATATATATATATATATATGAAAAATTATTTCACGAAAGTGACACGTGAAAAGTATTTATGATGAATAAAACCACGAAGGAAAAAGAAACACAAAGGGGTGCTCAAGCGCTTTCGTCTAATGACATCCTCAGGAAACACTCAGTGTTCCTGAGGATGTCATTAGACGAAAGCGCTTGAGCACCCTTTGTGTTTCTTTTCTTCGTGGTTTTATTCATCATATATATATATATATATATATATATATATATATCTAGATATATATATATATTATATATATATATATATATATTCGTATCCACCTTTTGTGTTTTTAATTAATGGGAAATTAAAGTCTCGCAGTTCATTATATTGGCGGATGGAGGGTTTATGGCTTTATTTGGTTTCTGATATCATACCGAGAATTTTCGGTTGGAGTGTTGAAGGTCTATAGAGGACTATCAGTATCACGTTATTTTTCTATTTTCACTGCTAGGAGTTCCAAAAAGCTGTTTGATTTAATTATTACCGTCTCTGACATATATCCTTCATGTAGAGGGTGTCCAGAAGTCTGGACTCAGGGAAGATAGAAATTATGTTTTTAAGTGAAACAAACACATTTGTAATGTCAGTTTTACATATTTCAGTTAAGAAATACCTGATGGCTCAGTATACCAATCAAGAGAAAGTGGAACTGGTATTGCTACATGTTTCTGGAAAAAGCCAGTGGGAAGCATGTTCGTGAAATAAAAAGAATGCCTTCCTCTGGCTTTTCCGGAAACATGAAGCAATACAGTTCCACCTTCTCTGATTGGTATACTGAGCAATCAGGGTATTGTTTTTCGTGAAATATGTAAAACTGACATTAGATATGTGTTTGTTTCATTTTAAAAATATAATGTCTATTTTCCTATGAGTCCAGACTTCTGGGACACCCTGTACATATATAGCCACAGCCACTTACGTCTAGCGTTCTATTTCATCTTAGTAAGTTGAAACCCTCTATATTTATGTCTTTCTTATCAATATAATGTTCGCAGTTTCACAGTTTCTTGCAATCTTTAAGATAAGTTTGTGTGAGCATGCGATGTACGCCCTTGTTTCATCCATAAATCCTTTGAGGTACGGAACTTTGTTGAATGATTGGTTTGGTTTATCCTTGATTTAGCTAGGACAATATTTATGCTTTGTTTTGCGTTGCCCCTGTGCATTTCAAGTTCGTTTTCCTTCGGTATCGCTTGTTTAGTTGCCCTATGGTCGTCTGAGAGAGATCGTTTCTGCCTACCTGTTCTGGTAGCTTCTTGCCAGGAAGCGGTTTGGCTCGGGGGTTTCCAGCTCTGTCGACTGCATGCGTTGTATGACATTTGGTAGCCGTATTGTGTCTGCGATGGTCAAAAATTTTTTATTTCTAGTGTCCTTTAAACTTTGTCCTTTGTGTTCGTCGGGAGATGTTGATAGTTGCATTTTTTCCAGTATTTGCAGGTTCCATATTTTGCGTAAGTCCTGCAAATGTTCGGATGGTAGAATCTGCATGTCTCTGAATATACAATGACAATTATTGTAGAAGAAATTGCATACTGGGCATATTGGGGGATGTTCATACATACATTGTCGTATATGACATCGTAGTTTTCATTGCCTTCAAGTGCATGTAGGATATTGTTATAGTGTTCTATAAGTTGTGATAGGCATGATCTTCCTGATCGGAATCCGTGCTGATTTTCGTTGAATCTTTCCACTGTTTCGAAGAAGTCATAGATTTTCTCTCTAAATATTCTTTCAAATACTTTGGTGAGGTGGAACGTCATCGTCGTCATTGTCGTCTCTTATATCTACAATTATCTTTTACATTATATCGGTATATAATTCCTTCCCAATATTTACTCAGGGCCTTTGATTTTTGTTCCGTACTGGCGGACAGTTTCACTCTGTTTTCTTGATTGCATGCTTGTCTTTTCCTACTTGTGTTATTTGTGCTAATGTCCTTCGTTGCCTTTATACTATCTGTTGCTTTTATACTATCTGTTGCCTGTATGTTTTCGACCTCGTTGTGTGACGTCATTTGATTTATTTCTACTTCGCTTATTTTCGTTTCTTCTGTTTTTCTCTGTTCTTTATTCACACTTTCCTCTTTTACTTTCTCCTCAGAGTCTCTTTCTGCTTTAAATACCGTAAAAGAGTTTATTTCGGTCATGCAGTTTTTGCAGAAAAACTTTATCCCATTAATTTGCTTTGCATTCGTTGTGAGAGAGATTTCTTCATCTTTCCATTCTAGGCATTTGAAATCGAGAAGCAACTGGCAGAGATCGCACCTCATCGCCTTTGCCTCATCTGTTGCGTTGTTACAAACATCACAGAGTTGCAGAAATTTATTTACCATTGCCATGTTCTGATAGAAAATTGACTCAAAGGATATTATGGGAGGTATTGGGTGGGTGTTGACTCAAACTGAGTGAGGGAAAGTATTCTCCGTTACTTCGGGGGATGTATACTTCTCACTGATTGGTACTCGCGAGTGTGGAGCGAGGGATAATTAGGGGTTATTTGTAGGAATTTCAGCCTCGCGATGGGCAGCTAATTTCCTTCAGAGAGAAACAATCGGAAAAATGCTGTATAGATTAATTCGCTTCGTTTTTATTTAAATCTTTTAACATACGCCGCGATTTTCACTACTTAAAGAGAAATACCACTGTGCACTATGAATTCATTCAAATATTGGCACCGTTTAAAACTGATTAACTGCAGGATTTTTACTGTAATACCGCTTTTATTTCGACTTCGATCGAAATCGAAACACGTGTAAACGTCACACCGGCAAAAGACACACACACACACACACACACACACACACATATATATATATATATGTTACGGCCTTTTTGCGAAATCGGCCGTTTTGAAAAAAGATCGGCCTCTTTGCATAATGGCATTAAATGCCAGGCCACTTTGCAAACAGGCCGGCATTTGGCCATTTTGCAAAATGACTGGTAATGCTGTCGGCCATTTTGCGAAACGGCAGAACTTCACATTGAACTGGACAGTGAATGGCCGGTTAGGTCAACTGAATGCCCTGTTAGGTTAATTGAATGTCCGGTTAGGACAAATGTCCGCCCTTGACGATTGGTTAGGTTAAGTCGTGATATTTTCGTTGTTTAACGAAAATATCACTCCCTAACCTAACCAATCGTCAAGGGCGGACAGTTGACCTAACCGGGCATTCAGTTAACCTAACCGGGCATTCAATAATTTAAATTTCAATAATTTGAATAATTTCAATCGAACTGGATTGAATCTCTTAAGTAGAGTTCTGCCTTTTCGTAAAATGGCAGACAGCATTACTAGTAATTTTGCAAAATAACCAATATGCCGGCCTGTTTGCAAAGTGGCCTGGCATTTAATACCATTATGCAAAAAGGCCGGGTTTTTGGCCCGTTTGCAAAAAGGCCAATCTTTTTGCAAAACGGCCGATTTTGCAAAAAGGCCGTAACATATATATAAGATCCTACACTGTATATATTAGTGAAACGATTCTTATAATAAATTCCTAAAGGAGACTATGTTAAAAGCTAAACAATTACTGAGAATATATAATTGAAAGCTCTTTCTACATCACAATTCATGTGAGCTATTTAATTTACTTACAAACTTCATCTTTCTTCTTGAAGAAATCGGCTATTCTTTCTTCATAAATAGCAAAGTTTAGAGTGTTTCGTGGAGAGAATGTCTCTGAAAACTGTTTACAATTCATACAAATTTCTGTCTTTCATAGTGACAGGCTTTCCGCTCTATTCCCGTCCTCTCTCACTCCAAAAATCGACCAAAAATTAAATTCTAATAGCAACCGATTTCCACCTGATGCCCACGTTTCGTTTTGAAATTCAAAGTCATTGTACAATTAACGTAAATTGCGGCCTATAAGTCGAACCGGCGTATTAGCCGACCTTAATTTTTCCACATAAAAATTCTGATTTAAGCCTATACCTGCCGCATCAGCCCCCCCCCCCCTAACACTGAACAAGCCAACATTAAGGGTACACCACTTTCATCAAACTTTACCGAAAATACCAGTAATTAAAAAAAAATGAACCTACACCTACTATTTCGCCTATTATTTATAACAGAACCTTATATATTTTCCAAAAAAATGGTAAATGATTAATAGCAGTAACAAATACTACAGGCAGGTACCATAATAGTATTTATGAGTTTTAAAAATCCGAGTTGCAACCCAGTAACATGTGATATATGCCTAAGCTTCAAGTCTGACGAAAGTGGCGCAGCCTTATTTTTGAGTTAGCCATTTTGTACCCGCCACATTAGCCGACCCTTAATTTTGGAAGCAAAAAATTAAGCTTCAAAAGTCGGCTTATAGGCTGTAATTTATGGTACATACTTTAAAAAATGAGGAGGATAAGTTCATTATAATTTAAAACATTTACCTTGAATTTACCTTGAAGCGCTTCTGCCTCAAGGGTGCGCTGCTCCCACGAAGTCCGCTCAGCGCCTCCTGAGGCGGGGCCACGACGGGGTCGCCACCCTTCTTTTCTCTTGCTCCTGCCATACGATTTGGTCCCCTATTGAATTTGTGGGGGCTGGTCTGGCAGAGGAATACCCTGGCACTGTGGGTTAGTACGGGTATGTTGGCTAAAAACATGTCCAAGTGTTTTTTAAAAGTATCTACTGGGACTGAACTTATATCTCTAAAGTACTAAGGCAAGGAGTTAAACAGGCGAGAGCCCTGCCTAGAGATACTATTATATTGACGGGTTTGAATCCTTCTCAGACTGTTTGGTGGGAGGTGATGTTTTTGACACATTCTGCCAGTTCTTGTCAAGGTGGGCACAATTGGTTCAGTATTGGGAGCAACTAAAAGCCCTTCTAGAATTTTCCAGGTGTAGATTAGGATGTATCTCTCAAACCTCCTCTCTATGGAATAAAGGTCAAGGTCTCTGAGCCTATCCCAGTAGTTTAATTTGTTTTTACTCACCTGTTGCTCATCAGGTTGTTTAATATATGAGGTAAAGGTTCTTTGTAGGCCCTCCACAGGCAGTGGTGGGCACCGTTAACCAAAAAGTTAACTTCGATAACGATAATCCGTTAACCCCAATTTTTAACTCCGATAACGATAATCCGATAATTATACTACAAAGTTAACGATAATCCGTTAACGATAACTATTTCTTTACTAACATTTAAAAAAATCAAGGAAAAAAGCTTTAAAACCCATAGAAAATGTTTATTTATGCAAAATCCAACAATAAATAAGTATTTAACTGTATTTTTATCAAGTTTTGCAACTTTTTTGCTTAATAACTTTTTTTTTAATTTTTAATAAAAAATGTACTGATTACATGTTTTGAAACCCTTGTAACCACTAACCATTAACTAAATTTTAATTTACCAGAGAATTATTATGGCGGGAACTGAAAGGTAAAATTAAATTTTAGGCACATTTATTAAAGACTATGACACAATGTGCTGGTTGCCCTTCAGAAAGACCAACTTCTCAAAGTTAGGCCCAACTGCCAGTCTTGACCTCTTGGGCCTCAGGATGTCCTTGCCGAGAGAGAAGAGCCGTTCCACTGCGGCAGAGGACGGAATTGGCAGACTGAAGTTATGGCGGTTTGAATTCATTCGCGGAGCGGTGATCTTCCGTGAATGACTCCTCGCAGTTAACGTGTTAACGGACTTTAACAGACTAAACATCGAGTTATCGGAAGTTAACTGCTCCGATAACGATAAATGGAAATTAACTTCCGTTAATAGTCTGTTAAAAAAAGTTAACTTCGTTAATTAACTGTTATCGGATTAACGCTTTAGTGCCCAACACTGTCCACAGGGTAAGCATGGTCATACTGTCCCTAGTTCTGAATGTCCTCAGTATATAGCCTATTAGTTGTTTGCACGATGAGGTTACTTTGTCAATGTGCCTGTTGAATGTTGCATCTTCAGATAATATAATCCCTAGATCCCTTACATGATCAGTTTGTACAATATCTTTTCCTGCGGGTCCGCTGTAGTTGAATTGTTCTTTCAGGTATTTATTTGGTCCATACTTAATTAGTTCAAATTGGTCTTCATTGAAGACCATATTGTTTGCATCTGCCCATGCATATATAGTTTGTAGATCTTTTTGTAGCTCTACACAGTCTTCTTCTTCTGTAATTGGTCTTAGTATTCTCGTATCATCCGCGAATGACAGGAGAGAGATTCCTAGGTTACAGTTTATATTGTTTATCATTATAATGAATAGAATTGGTCCCAGTACTGTACCTTGCGGCACTCCACTAATCACTTCTTTTTCTATAGATCTTGCTCCATTTACAATTGTTATTTGTTTTTTGTCAGAGAGAAAGGCATGGATCCGTTTTCCTATTTTTCCACAAATACCGAGTTCTTTTAGTTTATGGAATAATATACCATGGTCAACCTTGTCAAAAGCTTTTGCGAAGTCTAGCTAGATGACATCAACATTGTGGTTTTCCCCCAAATATTGTAGGATTTTATATATTCTCACCTTGGTTAATCTTGGTTTTGCTTCCGCCCGAATTGTTCATTGTGGTAAAGGTCAAGCTTGTTATTTCACCTTAGACATACAGTTTAACGTGGAATCCGAACCACGAACCACCACTATCGGTCAGAAATTACAAAGTCCTCGCCCGGACTCGATCTCACGACAGCGACAGCGACAGCGTCTTAACCACTAAGCTACCCAGGGTTATCCATTTATCTACCAACCAATTTTTTTTATTCTATGGAAGGATGAACAGCTAGGTTTACTGTTACCGGGTTTGCTGTTCACCGGCTGCCGTTAACGGGTTTCGAACCCGGTGCCGGTGGGTTCGTAGTCAGTGATACAAACGACTAAACAACCGAGGCATATATTATATTACATTATATTATATTTTGTTACATATTTAATAGCGCCACTGATTTTATATGGAAGCACCCTTCTTAGTTTGTTTAGGATGCCTCGTGTACGGCGTATAGTTGGTCACACGAATAGACAATCTGATTGTTGTCAAAATGAGAAGCAGTTCTCATAAAATTTGGTTTGTAAATACAACACTTCATAAAATCCTCACAATTTTTTCAGAGAAATCAACAAGAAACTAAAGCAATCGAAAATACTCTCTTTACAAAGAAATATCGGTTTATTTGCATTAGGTGAAATGGACGAACACAGTGATATTAAGAAAGATTATTAAAGCATGTAAAAAATACTGTTTCAGTTTGCGGACCATAATTACTGACGGTAAACTCAGTACACTAATTAAAATGCATAGAACGCCTCGACTGCTTATTTCGCTTCATAATCCATAGTATTGCAATGTAAAATTAAGGCACGATGATGAAAATTTTTAAAAATATGATCAGCTCTTCAAGCCTTGAAGGCCAGGAGAAGAGCCAAAGTTAGTTATTTTTTCAATTAATTGGTTTAGCTTGAACTAAACAACAGGAAACTTTTTCTGTGAAATTTTACAGAAAACATAATTTTATAGCTAACTTCTGTAATATTTGTAAACGACTTATAATGGACTAGAACAACCTGGGCATTTTATATTTTTAACTGGATCTGGACAACTCTAAATATCAAAAAAATAATTTCCAAGTGCATAGGAGCGGTTTTAAAGTTTTAATTTAATTCTAAAAACTTGACTTTCAAGGAAGAGAATATTGTAGACCCCAATCGACAAGGGAAGTACTATAGGAGGGGGGAGGTTAGACTGAAGATAGGGAGTGCTGGAACTCCCGTTTCTTCTGCCACTGTCCTCCTTAGCTGATCTTTTTCTATGTCTCATCTACTCTATCAGCAGTCCAGCTTGCTCTCTAACACACACTTCTCTCCCTATTCCTCACTATATATGCACATGCATCTTACACACTACATAATCTTCACAAAATTAAAAAAAATCAACTTCAAGATCCTTAGAGTACCCTGGGAAGGGAGCCATAAATGTCCCCACTTCTGGCTCCCCTGCTGCCGATGCCGGAACGAAGACACAGGAAACAGGGCTGGATCTGCTACCGCCCATTCGAGATGTTCTGGACCTCTGCCTCACTTTTCATAAACTTCTGCAACATTCGTGGCCTTTTCTCAAATTTTCAATCTGTTGAACACCGCCTCTCCTCATTTAAAACTCATCTTCTTTTCCTCACTGAAACTCAGGTGTCTGGGACGAATAACAGCAATCCCTTTTCTGTACCCTCTTACTTTCTCTATACTCAATTTCACTCCAAAGGTGGATGTTGCTTATATGTACGTAATAACCTAACCTGTTCTCGTTTTCCCGAACTCGAATCTTCCCTCTGGCTACGGTTTAAATTCTAATCTCAAACTAAATACATATGTACTGTCTACCTTTCCCCTGATTCTACTGACTATCCAAAATTCTTTGACTACCTCAATTCCAAAGTGGAATACATTCTTTCCCGTCCTCCCTTTGCTGAAATCTCCGTTTTAGATTTCAGTGTTCACTACCACCTTTAGCTTTCCTCCCATTTCACTAACATCCCTGGTGATCTAGCTTACAACTTTTGTATCCTAAATGACCTAGAACAGATTGTACAGCACCCTACTCGTATCCCCACTCCCCTTGGAGATAGTCCCAACATTCTGGATTTATTTCTTACCTCTCATCCCTTATTTTACTCTGTCAAACTTTTTTCTCCGTTGGGTTCCTCCGACCACAATCTTATATTTGTCTCCTGTACTATCGCTCCAATTCGGCCTTTGGATCCTCCTAAGAGGAGGCGCCTTTGGCACTTTGGCGCCGCTGATTGGGAAGCCCTTAGGCAGTACTTCTGTGATTTCCAATGGAATGATTACTGTTTCCGTGGCCGGGAACCTTCCCAGTGTGCTAAGCGCATCACGGATGGGATTTTCTCGGGCATGGAGGAGTACGTTCCTTATTCTACTCCACCTACTAATACAAAAATACCTTGGTTTAACTTTACTTGTTCTAATGCTATCCGCAGCAGAGTGGAGACTTTCAGAAGGTACCATCGCCATCCAACTCCTAACTCACTCAGCTTATATTTGTGCCCGGAATCGTGCAAAAACTGTTTTTCGACTCGCCAAAAATTCCTTCATCCAACAAAAATGTGAAAATCTATCCAATTCTAATTCTTCTCGCTCTTTCTGGCATCTAGCTAGAAACCTCTTCAACAACTTTACTTCCTCTTCTTTCCTTCCTCTTCTCCATTCCGACGGCTCAGTTGCTTTCTCTTCTCCTAACAAAACTGAACTCTTCGCTCAAACTTTCGCTTCCAACACAACCCTGGACAAATCCGGTGATGTTGCTACAGCTCCTACCCTCTCTGACCTTATTATCTCTGAAATTAGAATGTCTTCCAAAGATGTTTTTTCCTGCCCTAACTAGGCTCAACTATAGAAAGGCGTACAGTCCTGATGGTGTTCCTCATGTTGTTCTTAGGAACTATGCTTCTGTGCTGACACCCTGCCTAGACAAACTTATTCGTCTTTGTCTCTCATTTGGTACTTTTCCTTCCTGCTGGAAGTTTGCGTTCATTCAGCATGTCCTAGTAAAGGGTGACCGCTCTCAACCCTCCAACTATCGTCCAATTATCATATTTTGATTTCTTGCCTTTTTAAATTTTTTAATCTATCCTGAAAAGGAAAATTCTTAAACACTTATCTTCTCACAATCTTCTTTCAATCGTCAGTATGGGTTCCGCAAGGGACGCTCTACTGGCGATCTTGTTGCATATCTCTGATTCCTGGTCATCCTCGTTTCGGGATTTCCGTGAAACCTTTGCTGTTGCGCTTGACATATCAAAAGCTTTTGATAGAGTCTGGCGCAAATATTTAATTTCGAAACTTCCCTCCTTTGGTTTCTATCCTTTTATCTGTGCCTTCATCTCTAATTTCCTTTTTGGCCAATCTATAGCTACAGTTATAGATGACCACTGTTCTTCTTCTAAAGCTATAAACAGTGGTGTTCCTCAGCCTTCTGTCTTGTCACCCACTCCTTTTTTTTTATTTATTAATGATCTTTTAATTCGCACTTCCTGTCCTATTCACTCCCATGCCGATGATTCCAGTCTTCATTTCTCCAACTGCTTCCCAAAGCGTCCCTCTCAACAGTTTTCTTGTGATCTTTCCTGGAAAGATCACATATACTCTCTTTCCAAAACAGCTTCTAAAAGGTTAGGTGTGCTGTACTGCCTCTGCGGTTTCTTCATCCCCATTCAGTTGCTGTCTCTGTACATGGGTCTCGTTCGCCACTGTGTGAAGTACAGTATGCTTCTCATGTGTGTTGTGACTCAACATACACATCCGTACTTGACCGGGTGCAAACAAAGGCTTTTCTTCTCATCAATTTCCCTCCACCTACTGACTGTCTTCAATCTCTCTCTCTTCGTCGCAATGTGGCCTCACTCTCTCTTTACAATCGCTATTATAACGGACATTGCTCTTCTGAACTCTCTAACTGCATGCCTCCAACTTAAATTAAGGAGAATACGGAGCACCAGACTTTCTACACTTTCTCATTCCTTTTCTGTCCAACTCTCTAACGCTTGGGTTAACTGGTATTTTCAATTGTTCATCTACTCAACCGGTTAACTCTTGAACAACCTTCCTCAGTCTATCTTTCCTCCTATCTATGACCTCTCATCTTTCAAACACAGCGTGTCTTGGCATTTTGAAAACTGCGGACCTTGAATTTGGCTCTCTTCTTCTTCTATGGGGGCGCTTTTGCGGGTGTTCGCCCTTAGCCCCTCCTTCCTGCATAAAGAAATACAACTACATCACGACAGAATTATCTATATAATGGCTATTAATCAGCTGACTACATCACAAATTAAAAGGAAAAGACTGAATAAATATAATTATTTTTGAAATATGATAAACATTAAAGAAAGACGGATGTCATGTCTGACAAAGATACAAATAATTTCCCTCTCGGAAGTATTTAAAGTTTAATATAGGAAACAAAGGTCGCAAATTACTAATTAAATATTAAATTGGTTAACAGTATAATTATAATATCGAAAGTTGTTGCGGCTTAATAAATTATATTGTTCCAGCTTTAGAGGAACAATCAGTGATTGGTTTAAAAGTTATTTGTCCAATAGATATCATTTTGTATCAGTAAATAAGGTTTGCTCAACTAAAGCGCTTGTCAAACATGGTGTGCTACAGGGCTCAGTTCTGAGTCCACTGTTATTTTTATTACATATAAATGATCTTCCATGTTCATCTGATATACTAAACTTCATAATGTTTGCAGATGATACAACTGTGTCTTTTTCTTGCAAAGATGTCAATTTAGCTAAAAATATATTTAATTCAGAATTCATCAGTGTAATGAAATGGTTGACCACCAATAAACTCTTCCTAAATACCAGTAAAACAAATTTTATGATTTTTACTAATAAAAGAAATGTATATCTTGATGAACTTAATATTAATGAAATCGCTATAAAGGAGTGTACTGTAACAAAATTTCTTGGTGTAATGCTCGATAAGAATTTGCAGTGGAGTAATCATGCAAATTATATTGCGAAAAAGATTTCAAGGAGCGTTCATATAATGTTTAAACTTAGAAGTGTACTCCCTAAACAGGTTTTACTGACTCCTTATCATACTCTTGTTCTTCCTTATATAACGTATGCATAGTCCGGTAGCACAGACCTTGATTTTACTGGAACCCTGCATTGTTTGTTATAAAGGAAATTTTTACATATTTTGAAAGCTTATAGCACCCCATTCAAGAATCCATCGGGTGTATACCTGATCCCCGCTTGGCTTTTTCAATATGGCCGGCGAAACTGAAAAATCCCATATCTGGTCAATACTTGATGGATTTTGATGATCTTGGTGTCATTTCTAGGGTTTATGATGATGAGTCGATCTGGAGGGTTGCAGATACTTTGGGAGTCGTTTTGACCCACATTCGTCAATACTCAAGGTCATTGGGTCAAACGCCCCCGAAATAAGGAATATCCCATATCCCGGGCAGTCGTGGAGATATTTTGGTGATCTTACTGTCGTTTTATGGTTTTGGGCGAGACTGAGTAGTTCTAGGGTTTAAAATGAAATCAGGATTATTTTCCCCATGGTAAGGTGAATTCCAATATGTCTAATTATTCCTCTTATTTTTTTCAGGTTGTTGAGATTATTGCTGATGGTGCTGCCTACCTGGTGGTTTGATGACGTCTTGGCTGTGCTGATTCCAAAATTGTTTATTGACTGCTGAATATGGAGAATATACCAGGTGAGCATTGCTTAGTTTTCATTTGCTGAGGATAAATTATTTCAATGCGATTTGTACTCTGAAGAATGGGTAAACAAAATTCTTATTTTTCAGATTCTACAAAAGCTGCAGACGAATGTCTCTTCAACGAGTTCCTGCGTAGCTGTCATGGAGGTCAGAGAGGTCTTTCAAATTGTGGGAGGATTCAGAAAATCATAGAGAGCAGCGACATCAGAGGGCAGCCATATGTTCGAGCGAGACTAGAGCCTCTCTTGGAAGATGGAGCAAAAATCCTTTGTTGTCACAGGAACTGTGTTTCCACTTATGTGTCCAAGCGCAATTTATCAGCATTCATGAAAAAGAGAGAATGTGATACCCCTACAGTGGAGCCAAAAAGACTACGTAGTGCTGTTCTCAGTGAAGGCCCAGTATATGACCCTAAAAAACACTGTCTCTTTTGTTTGAAAGTCAGTGAGTGTATATTACCCGAGAAATATGACAGCAAAGTTCCAGTGCAATACCGCATTCCAGCATCTAGGTTTATGACCGATAAGCTTGGTGATAAAAAGACAAATTACAAAGATGTGTTGATAGAAAAGTGTAAACTGAAAAATGATGACACAGACGTGTTTGCCATGCTGACTCATTTCTATGAATTTAAGAAACTAGCTGTCCCATGATTATGGAGTCTCAAGTGCGTGGCAGAAAATCAGTGGACATCCGAGCAACTGTAACCCAGCACAAAGACATCATCCCACAAATACTCAAACTACACGCTTTGAGTGGTTGTGACACAGTTGCAGCAATACATGGCATCGGCAAAGCCACTACCATTGCCACAGCCAAGAAGAGTCGGAAGCAAGACAAGCTGGGGTCCCTTGATGCATGCTTTGACCATATTGAGAAAGAGGCAACAGCGTTCATTGTTGCATGCTATGGGGATAAGAAATCCTCATCTCTTACTGAGTGTCGTCAGCGAGTATGGGCTCAGAAGACAGGGAAGTCGGGAACTGCTGCACCCAAACTATGTTCTCTACCACCAACAACTGAAGCTTTCCATCAAAATATGCTCAGAGCCCACTACACTGTGGCGAACCGGCTCGATGCACTAAAGTGTGACCCACCACCACTTGATCCTGTGCATTATGGGTGGAAGAGAGACGAAACAAACAGAGTTTTCATCCCAAAAACAGTTGGTGAAGGAGTGTGCTTAGTACCAGATGAAGTTCTGAAGCTAATCAGATGTGGGTGTGAATCACAATCAGCATGCAGGGGGAGACGCTGCGGCTGCATGGGACGGAATCCCTTGCACAATGTTCTGTGCATGTGGCACCGGCTTGGATTGCAACAATCCATTGACCCAAAACGCAAATGAAGAGCAGACTGATGATCCTGACGATCCTGACACAACCATGTCTTTTGATATTTGCCCCCAATAAATGGTTACCTAATGTGAATAACTGCATCAAAGTTGTCAATGCCAATCCCCAGCAGGTGTGTGAGCTTTGTTTTGCTTACGAGGTCATATCTTGTAGCTTTGCAACCTTCCATAGAATGCATGTGCCCTGCACTTCAGCATAAATTGTGGCTTATATCCGAATATCCATATCCATATAATGTGGGTTATGTCATTTAAGCACTATGATCTGGTTTTATCTGCAGAAAAGATGTTAAGTGCTCAGCAGTTAGCTAGATTGTAGAAATTGTCACTGAAATAAAGCAAATACAGTGATGTCAACTGTGGCATTATCATATTTCAAGGCCAAACTTTAACCTCAAATGACGTTGACTTGACCCATGGAGTTGCAAAATGATATCCTACTGTTATCATGTGCCTATAGAACTACTTAGTCTCGCCAAAACCAAAAACGACAGTAAGATCACCAAAATATCTCCACAACTGCCGGGATATGGGATATTCCTTATTTCGGAGGACGTTTGACCTCCAATGACCATGAGTATTGACGAATGTGGGTCAAAACGACTCCCAAAGTATTTGCAACCCCTCCAGATCGACTCATCATGTTAAAAACCCCGAGAAATGACACCAAGATCATCAAAATCCATCACGTATTGACCAGGATATGGGATTTTTCAGTTTCGCCGGCCATCTTGGAAAATGGCGGCCATATTGAAAAAGCCAAGCGAGGGTCAGGTATACACCCGATGGATTCTTGAATGGGGTGGTATAAACTTTCAAATTATGTCAAGATTTGCTTTATAACAAACGATGCAGGGTTCCCACCCCGTGCAACCGGGCTAGCACCTTTGTTTGGGGAAACTCCGCTAACAACGCATTAAACGGTATCTTTGTCATCCAAAAAAGAGCAATAAGGTTATTATCTGATGCTGATTTCCTTAATCACTCTAGTGCATTATTTAAAGAGCTAAATCTACTAAAGCTTAATGATGTAATCAAACTGGCACATTTTATTTTTATTTACAAGTGTAGGAACAAAATCATTAATTTACAATGGCTAAATAGAAATTTTGTAACTCATCAAGAAATCCACTCATATCAGACCAGAAATAGATCAAAGCATGTTATACCTCAATTTAGATTGTCTTCATCTTAAAAACTATCCATTTTCATTGGATTGAAACTATGGAATGATTTAAATGTTGATATTAAAAATATTGGGAATGTAAATTTGTTTAAAACCAAGTTGAAATCCCGATTAATAATGGCATACTAACAAAAATCTAGGATTAATGTCCATTACTATTGTTTATTAATTTCTCGTATGCAGTCTAGTATTGAAGACACATTTCTTGTGATTGTTCAGTTCTTATCTCTCATGTATAATATTGGTTTCTTTGTATGGTATTAGTATAATACCTTCAATAGTGACCTTGCATTTGTCGTTTCAGTAATGATAATTTAGGATTAATACATACTTTAACTATTAATAATATTTATTTACTTATTTACTTATTTATTATTAATTAATAATGACTAGCTGTTTATTTTTATAAGAGCCCAGTAAAGCCTAAAGCTTGAGGGCCAAATTAAATAAAAAAAAATAGTCAATCGATCCCAGAGTTGCAAGAAACCCAAGAACTCTACTTGGATACTTTCGCACTCAGCTGATGTTTCGATCTAAACTGCCTGAAAGAATCGACATCATTCGTAAAAGTGTTACCATTTTACGTTGAATAATAATAATAATAATAATAATAATAATAATAATAATAATAAAGACTATAAGTACTGATGGTAAACTAAGTGCATTAATTAAAATTCATAGAACGCCTCAATTGATTATTTCGCTTGGTAATAGATAGCGTTGCAATGTCAAGTTAAAACACCACGATTAAAATTTTATGTATGATCAGCTCTTCAAATCTTGAAGTCAAGGAGTAGCGCCAAAGTTAGTCATTTTTACAATGAATATGTTTATCTTGAACTAAACAAAAGAAAACGTTTTCTATGAATTTTTACAGAATACATAATTTTATGGCTAACTTTTGCAATATTTGTAAACGACTGTTTATGAACAAGGACAATTTGAGTACTTTATCTTATCTGGATCTGGGTAATTCTAAATATTAAAAATTTAATTTCTAAAGTGCCATATGAACCGTTTGAATGTTTTAATTCCGAAAAATTTAACTTTCACATTGCAAAATAAAAGGAAAAGTCTGAATAAATATAATATTTTGTGAAACATGATAAACATTAAGGGTAGACGGATGTCATGACTTAGAAAGAAACAAATAAACTTCACCTGCGGAAGTAACACACTTAAAACCGGTGAAGGTTTCTCCCCAACCACTCTATAAAATCTAAACACATCTTTCTGCGAACTGGTCCCTGGTCCATGGGCTGGATCAGGGATGTAGTGTTGACTGGGAGGAAGATTGCCCTGATCCTTCCATCCTTGCTGGTGAGGTTTCTGTTTGCAGGGTGGGCAGGAGCATTGTCCAGAAGAAGGACAGCCTTGACTTCTTCTGGTATACCATAGATCCTCATCTGGTACTGACTCACCTCTGGGACAAAGACCTTCTCAAACCAGTCAAGGAATATCTCCTGGTTGAACCACGCAGAAGGGTTACTATGATATAATACTGAACCGGGAGAGAGTTCATAATAGCCTTGAGGGCTCGAGGACGACGGCTCTTGCCCACCACCACTGGCCGCATACGGTGTGAGCCATCCGCATTGGCACACACCGGAATGGAGATGCGATCCTTCAGGGTCTTGCGCCCACGTGTAATCTGTAATTTCTTAGAGGCCTGGGTGTTACTGGGCACAGATCGACAATACAACCCAGTTTCATCCCTGTTAGAAAATCTAGAAGAGGAAGAGCCATTGTTGTCCCAAGGCGATATGATGACTAAGCTGATTGATGCAGCATTGCTTGTATATATTAAGTTAAGGTGTATATATATATCCATCTCATAATTGTAAGGTTAGTGAAAAATTCACTTAATTTAGAGCTAGCAATTTTGGGCTCGTGTGGCATAATTTTTTTGGGGCACTGCGCGTCCTTCCTACTCGTTTGTTGAATGCGACACTTACAGGGCGTGGTCTTATAGAGAACTCTCTTGCAATTAAGTTTGGTTGTTTAGATACAAGATTGTTGCATCGTGCAATGGTGCAGGTTGTGTTGTTGTTGCAAGGTTTAGAAAGAAGACCATAAATAGTGCCCCCTTTTGTTTTTTATTTTAATTTTATGCAACTGAGGCCTACGGTAGGCCCACATCGAGTCAGCAACCTTGAGGTAGGACCTAATAGGACCTCTAAGTCCGTAAGTTTTAGTCTAGCTTAACTTGGGCTGTAGGTTAAACTGGCCCTTCAGAGCTTGGCTGTTCACGGCTCAGCTGGGATTCTGAACCCAATAAAATAAAAAAAATAACATGGTCCTTCGGAACTGGATTCTAGCCCAAGACTGAGTCAGTGACTATTTTTCGGCAAAGTTCTGATTGTGCAAATTGTAGCCCAGGTTAGGCCTGGACGGGTTGAGCATAATTAGGCTGACCGTATTTCCTTGAGACAAAAACGGGACATTGGGATGGCAAAAAAGGGACGGGGGTTATGTAATATTCTGTATTCATGAAAAAGTAAGTACATAAACCGGGACAAAATTGACATTTTTATTAAAACGACGGGACGGCCAGGAAATATAAAACAAACGGTACTGTCCCGTTCAAAACGGTACGTATGGTCAGCCTAAGCATAATTGAGTTAAGGTCCCAGGGTAGAAAGTTAGGTCACCCAATTGCGAAACTTGCCACTAGTCTGTCGTTGTTTTGGGCCTACATTTTACCGGTTTGGTTAATTTTGGTTTATTGTTCGTAGGCGAAGGTTGCAGACTTCAGTGCGCCAGTTACTTGGGTGGAAAATTTGGTATTCCATATTGGTGGTTAGTCAGTACCCCACCCAGCAATTCAGTTTATTTGAAAAAAGCAAAATTTGAGTTTGATCAGTTTGGTTAAGTATTTTTGCCAATTCAGCTTATTTGGTATTGAGCCCAATTGTTGTTTGCATTGAAGATGAGTGCGGCTGAATTGAACAAGTTTAGAAAAAGGAGAAGCGCCTACAAAGGTCTAATTACAAAGGTCATTTTCTCTATAGATTCTGCCATAGAGCAAGAGGATTTAAGCTTAGTGACTGCGCAGCTTTCCATATTAGAAAATAAAAAGTTTGCTCCAAGCGAAGTAAATGTTAAAATTGAGGCTCTTGTAGAAGATGGTGAAATAGAAAATAACATAATTTACTCTGAAGAGATTATTGATGAGATAATTAAAGTATGCCACAGAGCAAAAGAGTTTAGCAGCTCAGTACAGTTAGAGATCAGGTCTAATAATGAAACACAACCCTCAACAAATGGTGTTTGTGAAGTTAACATTAACAGATCTGCAGTTCAATTACCGAGGCTTGTACTCAAAACATTTTCTCGGAGTATTCAGGAATGGCAAGGATGGGCAGACAGTTTTCAATCAGCAGTTCATTCTAGTCAAGTGTTAAGTGCGGTGGAGAAGTTTAATTATTTGCATTTCCTCTTGGAAGGGGAGGCAGCAAAGACAATAGCAGGATTAACATTAACAGAGGCTAATTATAATGTAGCTTGGGATATATTTAAAAAACGGTTTGGTAAACCAGAGAGCTTAATTAAAAGACACCTCCGTGAACTTTTAGCTATACCTCCTGTTAATAATCCCAATAGTGTCAAGGAGTTACGGCAGTTATATGATGAATTTGAAGTTAGAACTAGATCCCTGAACAACTTGGGTGTAGGAATGGAAAGGTATGGTATAATGTTGGTCACTATACTGGAGTCTAAATTGCCTAGCTCAATTTTGCTTGAATTAAGTAGGGGATACTCTACAGAACATGTGTACATCCCCCTTCAACAGATGTTAAGTCTTTTAGGCACAGAATTAGCAAGACGAGAGGGAATTGAGTTTGAACAGTGGGATGTTAAACAAGGGGACAAAGGCAGGCACAGCACCAAAGTTTCTACAAAAAGGAATAGCCCAGGTACAGTGTCAGCTTTACATGCATCCTCTGAGAATACATTAAAGGGAATCAAGGAATGCATATTTTGCGAAGGCAACCACAAGTCATATAAATGTGAGGTGGCTGAAGCTTTACCTGTTGAGAGAGAAAGGACAGGGTAACTAAGTCCACAGCATGTTTCAAATGTTTTTTGAAAGGTCACAGAGCAAGGTTTTGTAAGTTTAAAATTTTGTGCAAAGAATACCATGGCCGGCATCAGCCATTATTGTGTGAAAACACTCCTAGTAGGCCTACCCCAGAAGTAGAGACATCAGTGGCACATACCACTGCTATGAAAGGGAGTAAAAGTAAAGGGGGATTATTGCAAAGAGCTGCAGCATTATTAATTGTGAATGATGGAGAAGCTACTGTAAGAGTGTTGTTTGATAGTGGTAGCCAGTGTAACTTTATTAAGACCAGAATTTCCAGAAAATTGAAGTTTAAAGAACTTAAGAGGGAAAATTTAAGAATTTCTGGGTTTGGGGGTTCCGTTCAAAACCGAATCAAAGTTAAGAAGGTAGAAGTTCTGGTTAGGGGGTTGTTACCACAAAGTCCCACTATCAAGGTCCAAGCTGTAGAGATTGAGGAACTTTGTGCTCCAGTCACTATTTGTTTAGATATGGCATGTGTCCAAGAATTACAAGTTAAAGGAATTAATTTGGGCAATAATAAGTTTGAAGGAACAGAAGATATTAGTCTTTTGATTGGAGCTGACTATTACTGGGACTTCATCACTGGTAATATTGTCCGCACATCTCGAGGTCCGGTAGCTATTGAAAATAATCTAGGCTGGATGCTACATGGGAGATTGCAATGAAATGGAGATTAAAGCTCTTTTTGTTAAGATTGAGGAGAACAGCCATGGTTTGGAAAGGCATTTGAAAGCCTTTTGGGAACTTGAATCCATTGGCATAAAGGACAAACATGAGAAGCAGGCGAGTGCAGTGAACAGTGATGTTTTAGAGAAATTTGAAAAAGAGATTGGGTTTAGAGATGGTTGCTATGAAGTTGGCCTCCCTTGGAAGGATTCTTGCAAACCCAGTTCAAACCTTCAGCTAGCTAATAGGAGGTTGGAGACTTCATTGTACAGGCTAAGAAAAAATGAGGAGTTGTTAATTGAATACAATGAGGCCATCCTAAGCTATGTAAAGGAGGGCTATGCTGAAAGGGTGCAAGGTGAGCTGGTGAGCCAGGAGGCATATTATCTGCCACACCATGCAGTGGTACGGCGAGACAAAACTACCACCAAACTGAGGGTAGTTTTTGATGGCTCAGCCAAGGACAAAGGTAGTGTGTCCTTCAATGACTGTTTGAATGCTGGGCCAAATTTAAATGCAGATTTATTTTCCTTGTTACTGAGGTTCAGGTTTGGTAGAAGAGTATTGACTGCAGATGTGAAGCAAGCCTTTTTGCGGATAAAGTTAAAACCAGAGGACAGAGATGCAGTAAGGTATCTATGGGTGGATACGAAAGACTTGTTGGAAAATGAACCTAAGGTTCAAGCATATAGAATGAAGTCAGTGTTGTTTGGCCTCAGCTCTAGTCCATTTCTGTTGGCAGCTACTATGCAGTATCATTTTAAGAAATATTCTGAAGTCTATCCTAACACTATTGAACACATAAGGAAAAATGTTTATGTTGATGATTTTCTGTGTTCCATGGATAATACAGAAATGGCTAAACAGATATTCAGGGAGGCTAGAGCTATAATGAGGGAGGCTGGCATGGAGCTTAGAAAATGGCAGATCAATCATTCTCAATTACAACAGTTTATGAGCCAGTCCTGTGTAGTACCTGATGCAGCAAAAAGTATTGAGGATTCTGGTATTAAGGAGTTGTAGGCAATAGACACAAAGGTGCTAGGCATTGTTTGGCAGCAAGGAGAGGATTTGTTTACCTTCAATGGGAAATCTTTAGTAGAGCTGGCTGAGAATGAGACAAGGTGGACAAAACGTACAGCTCTTAGTTTGGCTTCAAAGGTCTTTGATCCTCTTGGATTCCTGGCTCCATTTGTGATAAAGTAAAAAATTTGGTTTCAGAGCCTCTGGGAAATTGAACTTGGTTGGGACCAAGAGATACCTGATCATATGGGGGTGAGGTGAAAATATTGGTTCAAAGAATTGGTACATCTTGGAGACATTGAAATTCCAAGATGGTACTTTGGAGAGTTGAACAATAGTCTAGACAATTTGGAGCTGCTCATCTTTTGTGATTCAAGTGAGGAAGCCTATGCAACTTGTATTTATATAAGAGGCACATTCAAAGAGGAAGTATGTTGCAGGTTGGTAGCTGCAAAGATCAGAGTAGCACCTTTGAAAAGGCTTTCTATTCCAAGGTTGGAATTGATAGGTGCAGTTTTTGCTAGTCGGCTTGCAGTTACAGTGCAAAAGTCTTTGGCCCTCTATGAAATTCCAAGCTATTATTGGACAGACTCCACTATAGTTTGGCACTGGTTAAGAAGTCAGGCAAGGAAATGGAAACCAATTGTTGCCAATAGGGTGGAGGAAATTCAAGCACACACAGATCCCAAGCAATGGAAGTATTGTCCAGGCACCCAAAACCCAGCTGATTTACCAACACGAGGAATTTCAGTGAAAGATCTTGCGCAGTCAAGTTTGTGGTGGAATGGGCCATAGTGGCTAAAACTTGGAAGTGAAAACTGGCCTTCTAATCAGCCTATTGTAGGAGAATGCCAGGCTGAAGAAGCATGGGTGTCGGGTGAGTGAGGTGAGAAAATGCATTGTGAACAGTTGTCAAGTTATGCAGCAGGACCCCATATTGAGGCTTGAGGACATTAGCAGTCTGAAAAGGTTGTTAAGAGTGACAGCATGGGTATATAGATTTACAAACAATATTAAGGGAGAAACAAGAAGGGAAGGAATTCTGAACAGTAAGGAGATTCAGCAAGCCAGGCAATACTGGGTGGTATATGTGCAGAAGGAAAAATTTGGTGAAGAGAGGGAATTGCTCACCAGCCGTCCATTACAGGTTCTACCAACACATTCTGCTCTCAAGGGTTTGGATGTGTTTCTGGATCAGGATTTATTGAGAGTAGGAGGTAGACTACAGTTTTCTGGGCTTCCAGAGGAGAAAAGACATCTAATTTTGCTACCTTCTGGGGGGCACTTTGTGGAACTCTTGATCCTGGATACTCATCATAAGTTGTTACATGCTGGAGTTAGAGAAGTGATAATAGAGATCAGACAACAGTTTTGGATTTCGAAAATTAGACAAGTAGTAAAAAAGGTCTTGCATAAATGTGTGGTTTGCAAGCGTTGGAGTGCAAAGCCTTATTTTGAAAAGGTGGCTCCACTTCCAAGAGAACGGTGTGTCTATACTGCCCCATTTGATGTAGTAGGAGTAGACTTCGCAGGTCCAGTCTATGTGTATGAGCAAGGGGAATCTAACAAAGGTTATATATGCCTTTTCACATGTGCTACCACCAGAGCAATCCATTTGGAGTTGGTAAGCAACTTAAGTAGTGATGTATTTCTTTTGGCCTTTAAAAGGTTTGTGAACAGAAGTGGTTTCCAAATAAAATCATATCGGATACTGCAAAAACCTTCAAAAGGGGTGCAAAGGAACTCCAAGAAGTTTGGTCCTTGCTAAAAGAGGAGGGATTCCAATCCTACTTTACACACCATGGGGTACAGTGCGAGTTTATTGTTGAGAGAGCACCATGGTGGGGAGGATTTTGGGAAAGGCTAGTGAGAAGTGTAAAGTGTCCATTAAAGAAACTTTTAGCTAATGCTCATTTGAGCAAAGAAGAATTCTGCACTGTTTTGTGTGAAGTAGAAGCAATGGTTAACAGTAGGCCTATCACCTTTGTTTATAACAGTATGCACGATGCAGAGCCATTGACACCAGATCATTTTCTTTGTGGTAAACGATTAACATCAAGCCCCAGTTTGCCAGAAGACTTACAGCCTATCGAGAGCACTCAAGAAGAGTTAACCAGAAGGTTCAAGTACCTTGAAGAGCTACTTATGGAAGAGATGGCAGATAGAATACTTGCCAGAACTCAATTATTACCCATCAGGCAATGTAAAGGGCTCCAATGCAAATTGTATCAAGGTGGGAGAAGTGGTAATGATTGGGGATGAAAGACCAAGGCAATGCTAGAAGCTTGGCATAATTGAAGAGTTGTTTGCTGGCAAAGACAATTTAGTTAGGTCTGCACTGATAAAGACTTCAAGAGGAAAATTAAAGAGACCTATACAAAAACTCTATGCTTTAGAAATCAGCAAAAACACGGATAGTCAAGATGAAACATTTGAGTTACAGCCTCATGGAGAACGCTTGGCTAAATTTGCAGAAGGTAATGAAAACAATGCCTCTTCCGTGGGGAGTGTTAGAAAATCTAGAAGAGGAAGAGCCATTGTTGTCCCAAGGCGATATAATGACTAAGCTGATTGATGCAGCATTGCTTGTATATATTAAGTTAAGGTGTATATGTATCCATCTCATAATTGTAAGGTTAGTGAAAAATTCACTTAATTTAGAGCTAGCAATTTTGGGCTCTTGTGGCATCATTGTTTGGGCATTCTTGTGGCATCATTTTTTGGGGGCACTGCGCGTCCTTCCTACTCGTTTGTTGAATGCCGCACTTACAGGGCGTGGTCTTATAGAGAGCTCTCTTGCAATTAAGTTTGGTTGTTTAGATACAAGATTGTTGCATCGTGCAATGGTGCAGGTTGTGTTGTTGTTGCAAGGTTTAGAAAAAAGATCATAAATAGTGCCCCTTTTGTTTTTATCTTAATTTTATGCAACTGAGGCCTACGGTAGGCCTACATCGAGTCAGCAACCCTGAGGTAGGATCTAATAGGACCTCCAAGTCCGTAAGTTTTTAGTCTAGCTTAACTTGGGCTGTAGGTTAAACTGGCCCTTCAGAGCTTGGCTGTTCACGGCTCAGCTGGGATTCTGAACCCAATAAAATAAAAAAATAACAATCCCCATTATAGAGCTGAAAGTGGTGCAGGTCCTTGTCGGCGATAATCTTTCTGAGCTCCTCCACAAAAGGCACCACAGAAGTTCGCCAGTGATTGCTTTATTCATTATGTCGTAGCGCCTTCTAAATCTGTGGAGCCATCCACCACTACAATTACATACTGTGTGGCCCAAGTGTCCGCACTCAGAAGTTCGCCAGTGATTGCTTTAGTCACTATGTCGTAGCGCCTTCTAAATCTGTGTAGCCAGCCACCACTACAATTAAATACTGTGTGGCCCAAGTGCAGAGCAAGGCGCTCAGCAGCAGCCTGGATGTCCACACCACGCACTGGGACACCTTCAGCTCGCTCCTGCGTCTATCACTTGTAAACTGCCTTATCTAAACCTTCAAAGGGTAATTTTCTTCTAAGTTTATAAGTTTGCATGAGCTGACAGGCAGGCACACCACGTTCGTACGTTTCTGTTACCTCTAACTTCACACTCACAGGTAATATCTGCCTCTTTTTCGTGGGTGTTCAGGAGGTAGCAACCTTTCGACCTGTAGGCATGTTTCTGGCATAATAAAAGCACAATATAGGCCAGAATATGGTCACGTCGGAGAACGGGTGGTGTTTACAGGCCGAGAGACGCGTTCAAACTGGGGTGACGCGTGATGCCTGGCGGGCTGGCCGGTAGTAAACAAAGGCGTCCGGACGCCGTGCGGCATATGTTCGGCAATAACGGACCCAAGTCTGTAATATAAGAACGTAGTTCGAAAGGGTCAGAGTGTCCGTTAAAGCCGAGATCCGTTATATACAGTATCCGTTATATCGGGGGTTATCTACTATAAAATTAATATAAAAATAAGCTGAACAAAGTTCGGAATACGCTCTTTTAACACTGTCCTCACATATAATATAAGTTAAGAAAATAATATTATAATGTAACCGTGCGGGAGTTTGTTTAAATACTTCCTCTTACACTTAACTCTATGCAAACCACTTTAGAGAGACGTCTGTCGTTGATTGTACCTCACATAGCATGTAATCAACCATCGAGCAACTCATTCTTTTATCACTTACCTCATAAACACGTCAAAGTGGGAGACTCTTCAATTAGCCGTAGCAGCAACTGGTGATTACCCACAAAATACCTTCATGTTCCATAAGGGACAAGTACACGGGGATAGATACAGGGACCACCCACTCATATTTCTCGCCGTGAAGTATGAACGTCTCAGTATATCACTTGCTGCATAAACACCTTTCACTGCGGGAAACTCAAGTTGAAACTCGGCGACATTCAAATAGGTGACAGACACTTACACAGGAGACATCCAATTACAGAAAACACGCTTACACACTTGCATGCCTTGTTAATATGTCTAAGAATAGAGTAGAAAAATATTTTGTAGAAACACATAATTTCATAACAAAAAACTTTAAAAAAAAATGCATAGCATGGATTAGATTAGGTGGAACTGCATTTCTGCGACACAATTTTTTTTGTTGGTTTAATGCACGTGACGGGTGAAGGCACGGTGAGGAAAATCTAATTTCTCCTCTTAATTGTTTTTTCCATATGTTCTAGGTTTTTGTGACGATACCAAGATGTTGATGTGCGATTGGTACAAGTATATTATTGGTTAGTTTATACAGTGGTGCTACTTAGTGTACGATCTCTGTGCATGGCGTAATTGTAGAGCTAGCTTATATATTCTCATCTTTCCTGTAAAATTTAATTGGTTACTTTTACAGGGTCAAGGTATTTTTTCAACCTTTTTCTATACCCACCTCCGGCAGGTAGAGAGCGGAAGTTGGGGAGAGAACCTTATGCTTTTCTAGCCAATTTTCTACTGCAGGTAGAATAGTTAAAAAACGAATAGTTTAATTACAGGAACCTCCCCTAGTGGACCGAAAGATCTCTGAGGCTTCCCCTTTTCCTTGTAACTCCTTGTAACTCAACTCCTTATATATCTCTCTCTCTCTCTCTCTCTCTCTCTCTAGAGAGAGAGAGAGAGAGAGAGAGAGAAAGAGAGAGAGAGAGAGAGAGAGAGAGCATATTTTAGCATGTTTATTGCTAAAATGAGGGAAAACTAAAAAACTTATGCGGTAAGAGGTATTTTTATTTTTTGGTATTTGTAGAAATTACATTAATTCAGTTGTAAATTTATCCTGATGGGAAAGATAATAAATGTTTCTTAAGAAAAATTATTTCTACAGAAATAAACACAGAAATTTAAGCAACACAAATACTATTTAATGTTCACAAAAGGTTTCATCACATCTGATTTACAGAAGAAATCTGCTTTTAATCACTTTTAAGCTCACGACATTGATTAAGAAAGAATTAAGTTATTTCCATTGTGAGCTGCTGTGCACAGTACTCCACATATTAAAATATATAAATATATCACAAGTGATCGGAGTGTGTATATATATATATATATATATATATATATATATATCAGTGGCGACTCCAGCTCTTCAAGACTACTCGGGCTCTTTTTAAATTTTCAAGTCTACATATGAGCCGACATTTAAATGCATGACAATAACTTAAGATTATCAATAAAATAAATAAATACATACCTCGGTAAAAAAAAATTACTTGAATTTTATTTACTTGAACATAAAACCCAAGCGACTTGGTTTTAAAGCAAATTCCTTTAATATTCGGTCATGTAATTCCTTTTAGCCCATGGGTGGGCTACACTTCTCAGAATACTTATAATATTAAAAATAAATCAGATTATTTAAGAAAAGCGAACAACCTCACATTGCGGTAAAAATCAAACTGCACCGCCGCCCAAGGCAATTGAAGGCACGCTTATCGAAACGGAAAAAGTTACCATGTATCGCCAGAATTAAAAATTGTGCCTCTACAAGGCCGAAGGATATAAGCCCGAGTTGAAATGTTTTTTTCTTTATAAAAAAATTAATAGGAGGAAAAACGTATTTTATTTAATGAGAATTAGAAGAAGGACTATTATGTAACCGTATGCAAGCAAATAATTATTCATTAAAAGAACTTTAAATATACGTTATTACTTATACTTTCTAGGGCGTAATGTTTTGCGGCCCAAGTGAAGGATCTTGAAAGGATACACGAAAACTTAATGTGTCAATATAGTTTTTTTATAGGTAGTAAGGGTATCTAAACGCGCTCAAAATTTGCTTGCGTGACGAAGGCTAGACATAAAAATAGTAACATACTACCAGCCAAAAACCATTTTTACAATTTGTATTTAAAACTTTTTTTTTAAACTTAAATCTATAAATACACAATTTTATCTCTCATGCTTCTCCTTGCCCCTTGCCTCTCGGGCTCAGCCCGAGAAGCCCGAGTGCAGGAGTCGCCACTGATATTATATATATATATATATATATATATATAATACACACAATATACATATATATCCTTTTTGAAGGACTGTATAGTTCTGCAAATAACTTTACATTGAATATTCTGAAATTCTACTTTTACAACTTTTCCAGTCGCAGCTCATTACATCGTCTGAACAAATAATGATTATGCAAATGCGACCTAGTAATTTTGTTGTTGAGGATATATGCTACCAAAATATCTATCAAAATCAGTGGTTGTCAAACTTGGGTACGGCGTACCCACAGGGGTACGCGAGGGAATCTTAGGGGGTACGCGAAGGGGTCCTGAATATATAACCCTTTTAATTTTATATACGATTAACAAACGGCCACTTAGTCACACGGTCGTAAAGAAAGTAAAAATCGTCTATCTCTCTCGAAAATCCAGAAAATCCCGTGAAAGAATTCAAGAGGTACAGAAGAAGAAAAAGTCTGAGAACCGCTGATCTAAATAATATCTAGATAGATTTTCATTACCAAAGTTCAGGATCTAGATCAGCTTTCGGGTAAAGTTTAGCATTGGCGATGTTTAAAATTTAAGCATTACAATGAAGATAAGTCCGAAGATCAAAGGTGCCGCCTTTTGAATTTAAGCGAAGCAATGAATGAATATTGACACTTTGAATCGTATTCATCACTCAGCATGAAAAATTCTACACTGCAAATGTCGGGAAATTGATTCATCGTTATTTAATGTCAAAAAAAGTAATGAAAAGTAAAGGAAAATTTCCATTATTTCACCATATCACTCAAGAACAAACTTAATTAAACTCTTGCAGTTCTGTGTAGTTTCAGATCATGCGCATTTTATTGTTATTTCAATATTAAATCATTTTCATAAGTATTGTTTGACAAGATAAACTATTTTTAACTTGAATTGAAAATACTTGCAGGCAAATTTCATTGAGAACTTTTTATAGAAATAACGATTCAATGAGCAAAATTTTACGTGCAAACGTTTCTCACTTGATAGTCATTAATTATTTTTTACACATTTTTACCTTTACCTTTATATATATATATACATATATATATATATACAAGGCCTAACAGAGGGGGGGGCTAGGAGGGCCATTTGGCCTGGGCCTCAAGCTTAAGGGGGGCCTCAAATTTAAAAACTTTCCGGTTTGAATATAATGTTTTGCAGTGAAAGTAATAATTGGGTTTAGCTATGGGCCTCAAAAGCTGGAAGTGGCCCGGGCCTGCCTGGACCTCTGAGAGGGCCTGTTTATATATATACATACAGGGTGTCCCGTAAGTCTGGACTCATAGGGATTTATAATATATTTTTTTATTATGTTATTATTATTATTTTATTATTATTATTTTTTTATTATTTTTTATTATGATTTTTATTTGTGGGGCCACTTGAAAGCCAAAGTGTACGAGGTCAAACTTCAGAACATTTTCCACCTTAAAGCACGCATTGTGGAGGCGTGTCAAGAAATTTCTGCGACTGTGATTCAGAAAGTGCTGTCGCAGTGGAGATTGCGTCTTCAACTATGTGTGCGACACAACGGCGGACACTTTGAACATATTATGTAATAAATTTTTGGACTATTTTGTAATTTTATTATTTTTCCCTATGGGTCCAGACTTACGGGACACCCTGTATATACGACCTCACATCATATTTTAATAAATAAATTCAACATACAGTATATGGCATAAGCGGAAAAATTGGTTTGAATCATAGCTTTATAATAGTCACCAGTATATTAAATTAAAAGACATTTCATCAGAATATGTTGCAATCGAAAGTGGTGTTCCACAAGGATGTATCTTTGCATTCTTACTTTTCTTAATTCATGTAAATGATTTTTATAGCTCAACAACATAAAACTGTATTCAGTATGCGGATGATATCACGCTTCCTCACACCGCGATATTAACTCTATTAAATGAAAAACAGAGGCAATTAGAACATGTCTATCAATGGGTGTGTGCAAACAAGCTTTAACCGAGTTTAACAAAACCATCTCTCATGGTTGTAACTAAAGATCCTGTAATCGCGCACACCCCGTTAATTACTGGAAACACTTTTCTTACAAAAGTAAATGAATTTAAAAGCTTTGCATCAAGTTAGATAACAAATTAAACTTCATCATTCACATACATATGAAATCGAAAATATTTAGGTTTTCTTTGATAAAATTAAATCTGAAAAAAAAGACAAATCCCCAAAATTATCTTCTAACGCTGTATTACTCATTTATTCATTCAAACATCCAAACTTAGAGTGAGGCTTTACAACATGGGATAGTACAAAGAATTATGTAAGATATCCACTAGAACCAGCTTTCGACCTCACTCGAACAATGATAACACAAAATTTTCACACCTCTTCAATGATTAGGCATTTGAATATCATAAAACTAAATCACTCTTATACTGGAATTGAATTATTGATATCACTATGTGCAAGTTACCTAATAACAGATGCTATACTTCACCCCATTCTCAGATAAATAACCACATATAAACCATAATAATAATACAAGGCTTTCCAATGATTTCATACACAAACTAAATTATTCAATGCAAACTGCAGGGAATTTCTTACAAAGAAGCAGATATATTATAAATGTCAGAGAGGGAACATCATTAATTTCTTTTCCAAAACCAAGCAATATTTTATTAACTCCTATTAATGTACAACATCCCATTTGCGTATGCATATTGCCACTCGTAAATGTTACTAATCAAAAAATCTCAGTCCTTTTTCAAAATTTAAATAGGCCTATATTATATGTAAAATTTACGGTCTTAAATCGGATACACTCGCAAGTTATATAAATTATATTTTTGAAAAATTTCCCTTATGTTACACAGTACATATAATATGCCACATTTATTTGTATTTCTATGATATTATTTTGAGATTATCTCATTTTTCATTTGTAATAACAAATCAATATATTTTTTGGTATTTTATCACGTATTTTTTATTACATTTTTTTCCGTATTGTTTATTTCTAAGATTATCTCAATTTTCATTTGTAAAGAAGAAATTAATTAAAGTAATTTTATTTTATTTTCCATTATTTCTATTTACTTTCTTATATTTATATCGTAAAAGTTGAAATGAATCTCAAAAGTTTTGCCCAAACAGATCTCGTGTTTCCCAACGGCATATTCAGGCAGGAATGCTCCGGTTAGGTTTCTTGCTAATAAATACAAATTAATATATAGATAAAATATACACCTTATGCAATGTTTACTTTCTGAGTGAAGACTGTTTGTCTTTGCGTTAGTTTGTATTAGTTCCAACAAAATCGGCGAAATGACTTTACAATTTAACCTTGTAAGGACGGTCTGTATTATAAATATAGGCATGCGAGTCTGTGATCAATGTAACATGTTTAAAAAATAAAAGAATTATATAAAGTAATCAATTCCACCTGAGAAAACTTCCCTTTGGCATATCGGAAATACCACGAAAAACAACTTAAAAGAGTTTGTATATTTCTTGTTAATTTTACAAATACAATACGTATTTTTACATTTTCATCACAAAATGTATCTGTATATACTCGTATATATATAAGGCTCTGTTTTGTCACTCACTATTTTCCTTTTATTTTTCAGTGATTTATTAAGTCGCACTTCCGGTCCTATCCACTCCTATGCCGATGATTCCACTCTTCACTTCTCCACCCGCTTCATAAAGCATCCCTCTCAACAGTCACTTCATGCTTCGCATAGGACGGCTATGGTGCACCTGACCTCTGGTCTTTCTATTATCGTACACTACAGTATATCTAATTGGGACAAAGAAAACTTTGTGGCTTTCAGTGCTTGAAAAACTCAGTTCCTTCATCTGTCTACTCGTTACAATCTTTCACGACTATCCCTTTACCTCAACAATTCACAACTCAATCCTTTTTTTCTTTATATTCTTGGCGTTTCCTTTTCGCGTGATCGTTCCTGGAAAAATCACATATACTCTCTTTCCAAAACAGCTTCTCAGATATTAGGTGTGGTGTACCGGTTCCAGAGTTTCTTTACCCCGACCCACTTACTCTCTCTGTACAGGGGTCTTTTCCGCCCCTGTATCGAATACGCTTCTCATGTGTCGGGTGGATCAACCCACACAGCTCTACTTGACCACGTGGGATCAAAAGCTTTCCTTCGTATCAGTTTCCCGCTTCTTAGTCTTACTGACTGTCTTCAATCCCTCTCTCTTCGTCGCAATGTCCCCTCACTTTCTCTTTACTAAAAATGCACTAATTACCCTTTTGCTTTGACGTATTAGATCCGCTGTCAATGGAATGGGTTTCTTGCGTATATTGAGGTTCTGAATGTAGTTGTGTTTGGTTAGCTTTGAACTCATGACCCTGTCCAAAATGTGGGTCCTATCCATTTAGCACATTTGCTTAGTAGATGGTTGGTGGGGGAAGCTATATTTTAGTATTTTAGGACCTTTTTGCTTGTGACCCGTTGTCCACGTTGAGTTTCCATCATGAAAAGAAAAGCTTTGGTATTTTCTATTTATCATTACTTATTCGGACTAGTGTGGTTTTAATTATCTCAGAAGAGTTCCTTGCTCCATGCACTCTCTGTGAGAACATAAAAGTTTCTCAGGGGACCATTCTGAGTTGTGGCATATATACAGTCTATATACACTCGTATATAAAAACAGAATAAAAATTATGTGTGTAGGTTGCATGATTGCATACACGTAATAAGTTATTTGGATTGAAATTACGCTTGTCATTGATTATTTGCATTTATCATCTTCGATATGTTTAGAAAATAACTATTATTTACGTATTATTCATAAATTAAATAGCATACTAATGACCTTCACTGTCATATCACATATATAAATAGCCAAATGAAGTATATTTCAGTGTGACAAAACATTTGGTTCCAGAAACAACCCTCTAAATCTGTTCATTAATCCCAAACGTGTTACATACATATAAACTTGCCTATTAGAAAAATGAAGTTGGTATGTGCATATGTGTTGTTACACTTATGAGTTATGATTAGAGATGTTTATCTATCTTTCAATTTTGTTATCTATCTACCTATCTATTTATTCATCTGTATCCATTTCGATAATTATTTCTATATTTATTTCCGTCGTACAACGCGTATGCTTGTGAACTGTGTCAATGAACATTTTTTTAGTCTGTAAAGTAAGAAACAATTGTTGATTAATATACTGCATTTCCTTATAAACTGTATATAGTTAAATAGTATGGGCTCAACTGAGCCTTTTATAAGAAGTATATTATTCGTTGAAGTGTCACCCAAAGGAGCGGAGTTGAGTATAACTTTCAAACTTTCACGGTTCATGCAACTACATTAGAAAGGAATAAATTTAAATTTTAAACACGATCAGTCAGAAAAAAAGCTAACCATCCCACAGTTTTTAACCCCATAGAAGGTTATGGCAGGGGATAGAGAAAATTTGTAACCCAGTTTGTTATCCGATAAGACCATGTCTAAATTCTGCGAGTGATATCTTTTATAATTTTCATTTAGTTTTGTTCTAATAATACTTTAAATACCGAAGTATACTCAAAAGTTTGAGAGAGGGTATTAAGGCGCGGGGGAAGAGAGGCGAAAGCTCGGAAGATCCTCATCAAGAAACGATAATTTGAACTTTCCTATTCTAGTCAAACAACTGTCGTTTACACTCTAAATGATAATGATAGCGATAAATATAAGTAAATGTTTCGTTAAACATTTCATTGTCTTAATTTTGTGGCTTTTGAAATGTTTTATGCATTAGAAATTTCACATTAGTTAAGTATTTCTTTAAACATTTCAGCAATTCAACTAAGCAATTTTTCAAAGAATTGAAAAGAAAATTCTGAAATGTTTAATGAATTGTCTAACAATGGAGTTCCCATAATGCACAATATTATTATTATTATTATTATTATTATTATTATTATTATTATTATTATTATTATTATTATTATACGTAAATGATATGTTTACTATTTGCAATTCCTTTTTACAATAAACATTTAAGAATAAGTTTTTACAGTAGCTGGCAAAGAACAGGTTTGGAACCCCAATGGGAGGTCAACCAATAGGTTATTCACCGACTTTATATTTATTTCAGCTTATGATATCATTCTAATTATAGGCGGGAAATTCAGGGCCAATCAGTTTAACGTCTGTTGTAGGTAAGCTACTAGAATCGATAATTAATTAGGGATTGCACAACTTAGAATTGGACAACTTGATTAGAAATAGAAGCACGGTTTTAGGCGAAGCAAATTTTGCTTAACTAATCTTTTAGAAATTTTCCAAAGTGTGGTTGAAGTTTACGATAATCATCGGGCGATAGATGTAGTGTATTTAGATTTTCAAAAACCGTTTGACACCGTACCGCACAAAAGACGTTGAAAAACCAAAGGCTCATGGAATCAGGAGTGTAGTAGTAAATTGGATAGAAGAGTGGTTGCGAGGTAGGAAACAGAGGGCGGTCGTTGACTGCGGAGTCTTCTTGGACTAATGCAGGATTCTGTATTGGGCCCCTTGCTTTTTCTTATATACTGTATATTAACGATCTAGATGTCGGCCTAGTCAGTACAGTTTCAAAGTTTGCGGATGACACGAAGTTGGGTGGTAGGGCGATTAATGACGAAGATAGAGGTAAAAACATGGATGGGTTTCGTTAATTCTTAAGTATTTGTGACTAACAGTTATTTTTTATCATTAATTAATTTTGATTTTTTCACTAACTTTCAGTGGTCGAATGGGTATTGTTACCACCATCTAAGCATTAAGCGTCGTGCTCGAAACCCTTAACGAACATTTTAAAATAATGCACGGTAATGGAAGATCACTCTACAATACGCCTTATTAAACGCTAAATAGACCTTTTTCATCCTTAAGATTATAGAAATAATTCCTCCAGTGTCAACGTTTTTGGGACTAATTCAGTTTTATTTGTTTTACAAGATAAACTCTATTTTTATAACTGTACCTTACCTCATCGTAATTATACCTCAATATTAAGTCTCTTTAACTTTATTTTGCTGTAGAAGACTTTCATCAATACATCACTGATGAATTGTTTACATGTTTATATAGTAATTGTCCATTTTATTGTGGAACATTAATTTATTATTCTAAATTGTTATGTAAGTGCCGACATGCATTCCATCAGTAAACTTGATAACTGCGTGTCATGACGAATCTGGGAAGAGTCCTGAATACAACTTGTTTCCAACACAATAAAATTGCATCCTGCAATCCAGCTAAATTTTGAGTGCAATTGCTATATGCTAACTGCGTAAATGTTACGCAATCTAAAATCTGTAAGGTTTTAATGGCAAAATTTAAATGAATTTATTTAACTTTTTGAAAGTATAATTAAATAAATACAAAATGTAATAAACTATCATTAAATATAATTTGGAAATTATTATTTTTCTTTTTTTCTAATTTAAGATGGCTTCATTCATGATTGTTCTGATGGTATCAGTCACCCTCTTGAATCTCACCTCTGCTGACCCATATCATTTTTTTCGAGGAATTGGAGGATTCAGAGGAAGGGGATTTGGAAGGAGAAGATTTGGAAGAAGATTTGGGAGGAGAAGGTTTGGTGGAGAAAGATTTGGAATCGGACGTTTTGGACGTTTTGGGAGCAGCACCAGGATTTTCAATATTTGGGAAGAAGTAAACCTTGCTAAGAAAAGCTAGAAGTCTGAATGATTCTTAAGCAATGTTTTATAAATTTTAGTGTAGTAAAATTCAGGAAACGCTGTAGGTGATTTCTGTGGACGTTTTCCTGTTACATAAATGTTTACATATTTTATCACAACATAATTATTACCTTTTATTAATTTCATTTCTAAATAACGGAGCAATACCGTTGTATTTATAAATTCAGAAATAATAATTATAGAAATATTTAACCAACTATATTCAATGCGTCCGTATTAAAAGGACTATGTCATGTATTAGAACAAACTACGGATGAAATATGTCGTTGAAACAAGGAATAAGTGATTAATAAAATCATGGTAATATTGTTCTTATTTTCCTTGTTTTCACAGATAAATTGGTTAAAGTAAAAAATAACATATACATATATGTTATACTTATATACTGTACAGTACATATATATATCCTATTATTGGGGCCACCAGCTTCACCTTCGTGTGAAGAGAAACCGTCGCACGGACTCCGAAAAAACCAGAAAGGTATATATATATATATATATATATATCTATCTCGGGTGGCCCCCCAAAAAAACGCCTTGAGATTTGAACATCAATAACTTCAGAAATATGCAGTTCACACTTCCCAAATTTACAAAACGTTTACCTCAATCTATTGATAAGCCATCATAAAAATTTCAGACCTCTACATCAAATACTTTTCCACAGCTGAAGGAACAATGAGGTATGGTAAAAAAAACGAATATCCTAAATCCTAAATGTGTATAGCTGTACCTGGTAACTATTCTAAGACTTGTAGTAGTTTCCTTAGTCTATGGATAATTTGTTAGTCTCTGAAAACCGTCAGATGATGTAGGCTACGCTCACTTGAAATACTCTTTTTTAAACTTACCCTTCAAATTATGGTTCTAACGAACGGTGAAAAAGCGGTGACTGAAAAGTGTTTCTTGGTAAAAAGATGGACTGGGGCAAGAATTTTGAGGGAATTTCCAGGAATAACTCGTAATGTTACGTCTGTGAATAGAATAATTGAAAAACTTAAAGCAACCGGTTCGACGGCACAAAAGTATGGAAGTGGTCGGCCTAAAACAGTTTACACTCAAGACAATATAGCAATGATCGAACTGATGAGCCTATCTCAAGAGGATCGACCTGGGTCACACTGCTCTCAGAGGAAAATTGCAGGAAATTTAGGTATCAGTCGAAGTTCCATACAAAGAATGCAGAGAACAGTAGGACTTAACGCATTTAAAAGGATCCGTGTTTCAAGACGTGACAGCAATGTAAGAGCTAAAAGAAAAAATCGTCGCGGAAAATTGCTTGATAGAATTTCTTCCAATGATGTTAAAAAAATAGTTTTTACAGATGAAAAAGATTTCACTATCGAGATTGCTCGAAACTCCCGGAACGATGTTGTTTATGGTCGGTGTAAGAAAGACATTCCTCCATCGAGACTTTACTACCGGACAAATCGGTTTTCCAAAAAAAATCATGGTATTAGCAGGTGTATCGTGGAATGGAGAGACGAAAATTCATTTCATTTCAGAAATTAAAAAAATTACTTCAGAAACCTATGTAAATCTCCTAGAGGAGAATTCTTTGCCTGATTGTCGGCGTCTTTACTGTATTATGGGAACGATTTCATACCCCAACAAGATTGTGCTACAGCTCATACTAGCAAGTTCACAGAGGATTATCTACAACAGAATGTGGTCAACTTCATTTGAAAAAACGACTAGTCCTCGCAATCACCTGATTGCAATCACATGGATTATTGTATATGGAACACTCTAGCAGAGAAGATTTATGAAGGCCAAACAGAAAAATTTACAGAAATGCAATTAAAGAAAAAAATACTCAAATGTTGGGACAAAATAACATTAGCAGAAATCAGAAAATGTATCATTAATTTGTAAGCAGGATGGCGGACCTATTGATCATATTCGTTGATAAGATGTGAATAATAAAAAATTTTCAGTTTATGATATTTGTTTTTTTCACCATACCTCATTGTTCCCTCAGCTGTGGAAAAAGAATTTTATGTAGAAGTCTGAAATTTTTAGGATGGCTTATCCATAGATTGAGGTAAAAGTTTTGTAAATTTTGGAAGTATGAACTGCATATTTTTGAAGTTATTGATGTTCAAATCTCAAGGATTCTCGGCATCCCTTGGTTGCGGTACGTCGACGATATTTTGTGTATCTGGCCCATGAATCGTGACCTGGATAACTTCCTCCTTCAGTTAAATGATCAAGTCCCCTCTATTAAGTTTACTTTAGAAGTGGAACAAGACAATTCAATCCCATTTTTGGATGTGCGTGTACATAGGGAAAGCCCAGGTTTTAAGTTTAGTATCTATCGGAAAAAAAAAACAATTTGTCCTACGTACACTTTTACTCGGGACATGACACCCCCTAAGAAGGCCATTTTTTCTTCAATGTTTCTCCGCGCCCTTAGGATCGCCAGTCCGGAATACATCGATGCCGAATTAGAAAAAATCAACGGTATTGGAAGTGATCTGTGTTATCCATCTGCGTTTATGGAATCTTGTCTCAACAAGGCAAAACGAACTTTCTATCGCGTCAATAATAACACTCATACTTTGTCAAAAAATATTTTAGTACTTCCATTTCTCCCAGGCTTTTTAGGCATTGCTAATGTATTTAAGCTTTTGGATATTAATGTAGTATTTTCATATAACAATATTGTGAAAAATATCATAGTAAAAAATAGCCCTACCAATAATTCAGGCATTATCTATAAAATTGGTTGTAAACAATGTGATTCCTTTTACATAGGTCAGACGGGAAAGGATTTGCACACACGTATAAAACAGCATCAATATTCCGTTAGAACAGGACAATTGTCCAGTGCCCTTTTTGTCCATTTGTCAGAGTTATCCCACTGTATTGATTGGAATAATGCTTCAGTTTTATTCCACTCTAGCAACATTGTTAATAGAAATATTCTTGAGTCTGCCATTATCCAACTAACAAATAACTTCAACATAAGCAAAGGTCTTTTTCAACTCGATCCTGTTGTTTTGAATTCCTTCAGAACAGATTTAGATAAGAAAGGTAGAACGCTAAATCTTTGGTAAAATTTGTATGCCACCCTAATAACTTTTATTTTTCAATTTTTATATACAAAAAAATAGGGCAGAGTGCTAAAACCCGGGAGGATTTCCAGTATAAATTTGTATAAATATATATATTTTTTTTATCTATAACATTGTTTGGAAACAAATCTTTTAATCTTGTGCTAAAAATCGATAATTGTTCAATTTTTATATACAAAAAGAGCAGAGTGCTAAAACTTGGGCAGATTTCCAGTATAAATTTGTATATATATATTTTTTTTTTATTTTTTATTTTTTTTTTTTTATCTAAAACATTGTTTGGAAACAAATCTTAATCTTGTGCTAAAAATCGATAGTTTTTCCTTATAAATTTGTGTGCCCCCTTCCACAATCCTTTAATTTCGTTTCTCCGTTTATTGTATATATATATATATATATATATATTTTTTTTTTTCTCTTTCTGTAACCTATATATAGGCTGTAATTCTTTATGTACTTCAGTGTTCCTGAGGATGTCATTAGACGAAAGCGCTTGAGCACCATCTGTGTTTCCTTTCCTTCGTGGTTTTATTCATCATATATATATATATATATATATATATATATATATATATATATATATATATATATATATATATATTCCAACTTTTTAATTTTCACTCCAAAGCTATAAACTGGGAAGATGTGACATCCAGCATGGAAGTAATACATTGGAAAACCATTTTCGAGGCCAAGACAACGGAAGAGATGCTAATGACGTTAGAGGAGAAGACGCTAGAAATTGTGGAAAAACATGTCCCAAAGATACAACAAAGAGGAAAGAGAAGCAGGTTCGAAAGACAAAAGAGGGCATTGTTCCGAAAGAGAAAAAGAATGACTGCAAAATTAAGTAATTGTAAAGATAACAACATCAGAAAAATATTAAATGATAAACTACAAAGTATCGATGTCGTCATACCGGAACAAATCGAGAAGCATACAGAAAAAGAAGAAGATGACGCTATAGAAGCGATAAAGGCTAACTGAAAGTACTTCTATGATTTCGCAAAAAGAAAGTCGAAAAACCAAGCGACTATCGGACCTTTAAAACTGAGAACAGGGATTTATCTGATGATCTAACAGAAGTATCTGAAATATTAAAAGCTCAGTATGAATCATCTTTCAGTATCCCAAAAACTGACAAATTGATATGCGATAGAAACGCGTTCTTTGAAGAAGACCCACAAGGGGAAAGTATAACGGATTTCGACTTTACGACGGACGATATTACACAAGCCATAGGGAAACTAAAAACACACTCAGCGGCAGGACCGGATAAATCGAATGCCACACTGATCAAAAACTGCAAGAAGGCAATCGCTGAGCCCCTATACTGGATATGGAGACGATCATTAGACACGGGAGAAATACCGGGCATCCTGAAGAGCGCGAACATAGTCCCAATATATAAAGGAGGAGAACGATCCGAGGCCAAAAACTATTGGCCAGTGTCGCTTACATCTCATCTCACTAAAATATTTTAAAGAATAGGTAGACAGAAAATCTATGACTTTTTGGAAACTCAGAAAAAATTCAATGATAACCAACACGGGTTTCGATCAGGCAGATCATGCCAATCACAACTAATGGAACACTACAACAACATTATTGATTCACTTGAAAGTAATGAAAACTATGATGTACTATACGCAGACTTTGCTAAAGCGTTCGACAAGTGTGACCACGGAATCATAATACATAAACTGAAATATATGGGAATAACAGGAAAAGTAGGGAAATGGATATATAATTTCCTTAGTGAGCGGAGGCAAGTCGTTACAGTACAAGGAGTATCTTCATCAGAATCAGAGGTCCTCAACTCGGTACCACAAGGAAGAGTATTAGCTCCACTACTCTTCATAATCATGCTAACTGACATAGATGAGGACGTTACCAGAGACAGCACAGTAACATCCTTTGCGGATGACACAAAGATCAGTAGAAAAATAAGAAACCCAGAAGACATAGGATCTCTACAAACCGACATAAACAAAATCTACAAGTGGACGGAAAACAACAATATGAAGTTTAACACCGAGAAATTTCAGCTATTCCGGTACGGAAAAAGAGAAGACCTAAAGTCCAAGGAATATTATACCCCAAATGGACAGGAAATTCAGAGAAATTCCAGAGCAAAAGATTTAGGGGTTGTAATGACAGATGATGCGAAATTTGAAACAAAAAATAAGATAGCAGTAAACAGAGCAAAGAGAATAACGGGTTAGATATTGAGAACCTTTAAACGAAGGGATAGGAACGTAATGATTCCTCTACTGAAAACACTGATAATACCCAAATTGGAATACTGCTCGGTCCTAACATCCCCATATAAAAAAGAAGACATTAGACAGCTGGAGGGGATCCAAAGAAGCTTCACAGCCAAGATCAATGGGTGCAAAGAACTGTATTACTGGGAAAGGTTACGAGAACTAGACCTATTTTCACTGGAAAGGAGAAGAGAGAGATACACCATTATTTACACTTGGAAAATAATGGAGAAACTAGTCCCTAATCTTACTCTGAATCCCATAACTCCCCAAACAACGGTGGAAAGTAGAAGCGGTAGACTGTCGTATTCCCAAATTGAAGGCGAGAGAGGGAACATCCTTAACCCTGAAAGAAAATAGTTTTGTAGTGAGAGGACCAAAACTGTTTAATCAGTTGCCCAAAGACCTAAGAAACACGAAGGGAGTGGCAGTGGAAATCTTCAAAAGAAGACTAGACGCCTGGCTCAGAACAATCCCCAATGAGCCTGGCGTACCTGGCTATGTGAGGTGGAGAGCGCAAGAATCCAACTCACTACTTCACTAGGCCAACTCGAGAGGAGGGGCGACAGGCTTGACCTTCGCGAGATGAGAAGTCGTCGCGCGGAACCTTTGTAAGGTAGGGTAAGGTAAGGTATAGAAAGAATCATATTAACTGTGTCTATTTAATTTTGTCATTCCTTATATATATATATATATATATATATATAAACGGATTTTCACCTTAAAATGAATTAAAACAATATTAACAATTCACTAAAGAATTGGCTTAGCAAAAGAAATCGTTCCATTAACATTCTCAAATCTATACACACACACACACACACACACACCTCTGTATATATTATGTGAATGAAAGTCAGAAAAATGCCAAAAGTATATTAATTTAAAACAAATGAATTTTCTCCTTTTAAGAGAATCAATTATTAAAACCAATATTAACAATATAAGAATTTAATTATTAAACGCCGTTTTATTTACTTTCTTTGTTATTAAAACGAATCCAAAATATTAACTCTTAGAACATTGCGTTCAGACGAGTAGGAAACTGAACCAGGAACGAATCACACCTGTTTACCCCGAGGCCTTTTTGAAAGGTACGCGAAGGAATTTGGGTCAACTTACTCTGAAAGACACACTGCGTTTACCTCCTTGTAAATAAAAAATAAAAAAAAAAATATCAAAAAGAGAAAAAAAATATTACGCACTTTTCATATTAGTTCATGTCATTTCACTTCATTTCACTAATCTCATATCATTTCACTCATCTCATTTACTTTCAGCTTCTCTGGAAAAAAAAAATCTGAGAAGACGAGTCTCGCGCTAACCACAAAGTGACCACAAGCTAACCTTTTTCCCAGTCAACTCGAGAAAACCTCGCCTGACTCCAAATGTTAATATTATTATTGTTATTACCTCTACAATGAAATACCCGCTTCACTCTCGAAGCGAAGAAAATAAAAAATGTTTTATACTTTATCAACTTTGTAGATTTCTGATAATTATGATTTTGATAACTAAGTTTTTTCAAAATTACGCATGTACTCTGAAAGTACTAACAATTGAATGTAATTACGTGTTTTCTGCATAAACTCTGCAGAAAGATATGAGATCGTGGGTTGGACTCCAGATTACCAGACGCGTATCTCTCACGATTCCTAGTTAATGTTTTCAATGATGTAAGTACTTGTTTTCTGTATAAACGTCTGCAGAAAGATATGAGATCGTGGGTTCGACTCCCGATTACCAGAAGCGTATCTCTCACGATTCCTAGTTAATGTTTTCAATAATGTAATTACATGTTTTCTGTATAAACGTCTGCAAAAAGATCAGCTTCAGAGTTCATTTACACCATGCGTAAACTTATCTCGTGTACACAGTTAGTGGGAAATAAAACGTACCAATGAAACTATAGACTCATTTTAAATACAGAATTCATTCACACCAGGCGTACACCTATCTCGTGTATATATATATATATAGAAAGAGAGAGAGAGAGAGTTTTGTTCATTCTTTTCTTTTTTTTAAATAAATAGAGGAATATATATATATATATATATAGGGTGGTACAAATTACAGTAGTAATAATAATAATTAACTCCTTTTCGCCGAATTGGAAAGATTAAGCTTTTCACTCCGACCTTAGACCTACAGTTTAACGTGGAAGCCGAATCAGAAATACATCTCGTCAGGGAATCATTGCTCACTCTTTCACATCATAAGTTCAGCATTTAAAATAACAGGATCATTTGATTATTGATCCGGGGATAGTAATAATATTAATAACTAACTCTTCGGAGAATTGTAACAACGGTTAAGGTTTTCACTCCGCCTTAGACCCACAGTTTAACGTGGAAACCGAATACTCTTTTCTTTTTTAAAAATATAATTAAAGGAATGGATATATTTATAATTTCTTTATTATAAAATCCTCTCGATTACATTAGTGACTAATGATCCGGGAATAGTGGGGGAAAACCAAGTATTGTCGCAAATATTGACATGGTAAAGACAGCAAG
Organism: Bathynomus jamesi; assembly: GCA_023014485.1. Lineage (NCBI taxonomy): Eukaryota > Metazoa > Arthropoda > Malacostraca > Isopoda > Cirolanidae > Bathynomus > Bathynomus jamesi. Next base: position 962,983 of record JAJOZX010001117.1, read on the forward strand.
GGGTAATACGAGCATTAAATCTATTGGAGAAAATATAAAGATGCCATTAGTCGTCCAAAGCATGGACCCGTTATAGCGGTGTTACGATTGGTACACAAACTTATCATAGCTCCACCCAGCTACACTGACAACCAATCACTACGAACATCTGGTCTTGATATTTTGGGGCGGAGCTTGGCGATTGTGCATATAAAAGGAAATATTTTTCAGTTGGGCGTAACAGTAGCTATTTTCGCGTCAGTGAATAATCATTCCCTCTGACAGTGAATAAACATTCCCTCCGCCATGGAACACGAACATTACGCTTTTCCGGATTTGTATCAAGAAGGTGCCACTGCAGCATTGACTGCAATTAATCTTTTTAATGCGATTGACCGTGAAGGATTATTTCCAACGCAAACCGTTCAAGATATTTGCAGTGACGCTCCTTACAATCCGACGCAAGGGACTACCATAGAAATGTATCCATAATTTTATTTTTATTTTTTATTCACAAACTGTCAGAAAGATGATTTCATATATATGGAGGGATGTAGTATCTCGTCAAATACTTCATTTAGATACTCACCATTATGCTAAAATCGAAATTTTTTATGGCAATCTTTTGCATGTTTTTTTTATAAATGTTATTCGGAATTACCTCTTAAATGAGCTTCTCTGAGCGAACCAAAGATATCTTCACATAATGGGATCTGTCTTACAATATGTATACTGTGTATATGTTTTTATTAAAAAAGATTCAATATGAACATTGTTCTTTCTCCTTTAAGGTCCGATGAGGATTTGACACGTGTTATACAATCTTTTGAAGAGTCTCGTGTCATGAATACGGAGGATATACTGAACAGTTAGCATAATGAATGTCACATCGAAATAATGTAAGTGTTTTTCGATCTTTTTTGGGGAGGAAGACAATATATTTTCATCAATTTATTAAATGAAAGAAATCAGTACAATAACCATCTTAAACTACAGAATATACAAACTAACGTTACAAATATACAAACGAACAAAAACATTATACTATACAACGAGTACGAACAATTGGAAAACGGATTTTTATCTGTCTGCATACCATTTCATCGTTTCGGCGAGTGTGACACGGGTCAAATAAATTTTAAAAATTTATAAATTCTTTATCACATGACATATGCATGAGAAATGAGATGCAGTACATTCAACAAGTATTACTAAAATATCCTTGTATACGAAACGGGTTCCATACAACTTCGGGAATATGTAATTGAGCGAGAAATTTTACAATAACAGGGTCACTCCAGGGTTGAGTACCGAGTGAATCAAAATAGTACAGGCGGTGTCTATTTTTAAAATAGACAGCTATCCAATGAATCCCTTCATTACCGATGACATCTGTGTTCACAATAAGACTACCGCATTCTCGCGTACTTGGCAAACTCAATGTTTCATTCTTCGCAAACACGCCGATAAATTTGGAAATTGTGACTCGTTCACTGTTCATTATTCTCTGAAGTGTATTAGCATCCATTTTAAAAGTCAGTGATAACGCTCCTAAATCTATCTACTTCTATTAGGGCTTGCGATTCGAGATATACTAGTACACTAATAGGCGCGTCTATAGGCTTGGTGAATTCCAACCTCACTGAGATGTTTCCGCTCTGCTGTGGGCTTAAATGCGTATTTACGCTAGCAGATAAGTCAGGTGTAATGTCAAACGGATAAAGGTTAAATTGATCAATGAACTCTTTCTGCGTTATCCCATTACCAAGCTCATCACAATCACCTGCAATATGGGTCAGATTACTATAGGCTCTCGCGCAAAGAGGTAACACAGCGTCTGATGAATAGTCCGTATCCAATGTTCCACCCAAAGCAATGCCATTAACGTATAGAGTTATATTTTTAAGTCCGAAATTCTCGAATTTAAAGGCACTCTTTTTATATTTTCCATTCACCGATGCATGGTCCTGCATTCCGATTAATATCCTTTTAGGAAGATTCCCAGGGCGATGTTTTCTATCTGCTTCGACGCCAACCCTGCAGGCACCGTATATAGTTTGATTTGTACTCTGTTAATAGGATATTTCACTGTAGCGTTTAGTAAATTTTTCTCAATTTCTAGTTGTTTTGGTGAACTTAATTTCACTCGCCGTACGCGGAGGTATGTGTCCATAATGTGAACCACAACGGGGTTTGCTCCCTCTTCTTGATCAGAATCCAGATTTAAGCAGATCTCAGGATTCGTGCGGGTGAGCTTTATTTTCATATCCACCCCGTTGACAAGCAACTTCTCCTGGAAAGTGAAATCTGTGTGCAGACGTCCAAAACACTCGTATATCTTCTTTTTAGAATTTTTAAATTTGTCCTTTATACTACTTTCGTCTTTAGTTTGATAATATCCCTCGGCACTTAAAAAGGTGGCCTTCGCTTCTTTGGAAAAGTTGAGGACATTTTCCAGATAGGCTCGTAGATGATAGTATCCCGTGCCTGACGATATGTTGGTCTGATTTAAATATACGTCACACTGGTTGAATATGGAGTGCAGAAAGTTTGTTTCAGGGTATACAGCATATTTGTCATCGCAGACCGTTCCATCAGAATGGGCTATACGTAGCTTAGCGTACATGTGCACACAGCTTGGATCAAAAAAGTAAGGGCCTGAGCTGGGTATCACGAATTCTATAGGTGCACTCGGGGAACTAATTGTGTTTAAAGGGTTAATTGTAATAAAATCACTGTGCTCAATAGAAACTTGAGTTGGAGGCATCTCAAAAAGGGACAGCTCCGATTTACAGCATTGTGAACTACATGGGTGGATGAAGCGTGCCATGACGAGTTAGAAATAGTGCCTCCTCTCTCGACAAGTAGTAAACAAACTATGATTCATGAGATCAATGTCCTTAGCTTATATCAGTCAAAAAAGTGGTCAACCATAGGTTTCATTCGCTTACAGCACTTCTTTTTTGATATCCTTTTACGTTTAATACCACGTGACCCCTTCTTCCGGCAGCCCTCTTCTTCTTCTTCCCCCGCCACCACGCATTTTTCTCTTTGCATCTTTGATGATTTCGTCCCGTGTACGCTTTAAATGTTTTTTTAGAGCTTCTTTAGGTTTAGCCCCAGCCAATATGTCTTCTGCAGTGTTAAGACCTGATTGTAGCGCTTTCCTTCCGAGGTATCTGGCACCCCTCTTCAGCAAAGGAACAGCCGTACGTAGTATGGATGAAAAAATGGACCCAAGTCCACTACCGCGCTGGTATCTCACCCCTCGATAGACGGTGAAAGGCTTTCTATCCATTATAACTCAGTGCGTCGAAAGTGTAGCTTCACTGTTAAGCTCCCGTTACCGAATGGGAAGTTTTCACCCTCAATCGTTCTTATATATATTGAGATATTGGTTATTAAATTAGTTGCGACATTCACATAATGGGGTCTGTCATATGTAATACTCAAACTCCTTCCTCTATGGTTGGGGATGTGGGCAATGCGCAGCAGGCGTGCCTGGGTATCCCCAACAAACTGGTGCTCCACTATATTACTGTAAATATAGCACATGTCTGGGGACTGAGAGCTTTCAGCCAATTTCTCCATCTTCAATTGATACATTAATCTGGACAAGTCATGCTGTGCCTCGTGAAATGTGTCTCTTTGGATGGCTGCGCTATATCGGCCATTGGTTAGAATTTTGAACACTCTTCGATCTTTAATACGTCTGTTAGTCTTTGATTTTAGGATTAGTGTATGTGCAGGGTTTCCTTTGTTTACGATTTCGTATACTAAATCAGTGGTTCCCAACCGGTTTTGGCTTATGGCCCCCCTTAGGAACCTTATTTTTTCCCGTGGCCCCCATAAGCATTATTTTCAGTAGGTAATATGCAGATTTAACTCTATTTTACAAAATAACATTTTCCTGTGGCCCCCTTCAAATGTGCCATGGCCCCCAGGGAGCCATATGGCCCCCGGTTGGGAAACACTGTACTAAATCATTCGTAAGGTTTGAGTTTCTTAAACTTACGTTTAAGTCTCTCACAACATCCTTGACCGAACCATAATGACCCGGTGCTAGTCTTACTTCTGTACTGTAATACCGTGCAACCTTAGTCCGAGCGATACGTATAGTTTCATCCATAGTTACCCCAGCTTTTTTACACTCGTCAATGTCTCTAAGAATCGTAAAAACTGATTCTTTATATTCAATATTTAAAAAGATGGTGTCCAGCTGAATTTCGCATATCCCCACCTCATACGACTCACGACCCAATTCAATGGGCCCGTGGAGTTCTGTTACAAAGTTGGCTAGTGTGTTGTTAGGGTGTACAGACAGGGACGAGGAGGACGGGAGTGTGACGTAGAAATGGTTAGGAGCCATGTTGCATACTATTTAAGCTTCATTATTGCATCAGCTTTTATATAGGTGTTGAAACTTTCTGGGTACCCTAGCCATTTCACCAGGTACATTTTTCTCTTTCCTGAACCTTTGCTTCCTAAAATTTTCTCAATTTTAACACATTTTTTCCTAAATTAAATGCAACTTTCTGCAATTCCTCGCGGTAAAAGCCTCCTGAGATTTCTTCCCCATTCAAATCTTCAATGTAATACATCATTATCTCACCTTTAGGCTCATAGCCCTAACTTTAAAAATCTCGCGTGTCCATCCTTGCTCAAAACCCTTTGCGAATTTATTCCCCGAACGCGACAGCCTTACATAATCATTGATTTTGAAGCGCGCCGAGTGTGGTGTGTTGGTGATCCATCTCTTCTCGGGAGCGTACCTCTTTCTAAAACTTCGTTAGGTGTTGTCCCAATCGTGCGATGGTGTGAGCGGTTGTAGGATGATGCCAATGATTCCAGAATGTCTAGAAATCTGTAGTGTTTTTATGTGTAAAATAACGGTGCATGCGTTCCTTTATGGTGCGTTGAACTCTTTCAGCTAAAGAAGCCTTATGTATAGAATTGGTTGTGTAATAGCTGATATTAAACTCTGTCAACATGTTCTGAAAAGCACGGCCTATAAATTCCTTCCCCATATCCGTACAAAAATAGCCAGGAACCCTGTTTTCTTTTAACATTAGCGTTTTGGTGGCTTTAGCAACTGTTTCAGGTGATTTATTTTTCAGAGGAACTAGCCACAGATATCTAGAGAATATCTATTATGAATAGAATGTAGCGGTAACCATCGTTATACACAGAATATCTTTGCATGTCTGTTAAATCTGCTTGCCAAATAGAATCAATCGAGGAAGCCGTTGTCTTGGCTGTTTTAAACCTTTTTCTCACAGGCTTATGAAGCGTATAAGCGTCCTGCTCCCTCAAAAATCTTTCAACATCTTTTTTCCTACTCCGTAAACACTTCTGTACAGTCTATCTACGCCGCCGTAGGAGGCTGGGTTAGAAATGTCATAATAGCGTTTACTTAATACGTTAGCCATTTGCGTATTTTAGAGGCACGTGGGTAGGGTTGACCGTTGTTTAACCTCTTCTTTCTCCTCTTCAAAGGTGTTACCGCCGGGGGTGACGGCGTCTTCAATTGTTCACATGCGTTGCATGTTCCAAGTCTTTTAACCTGTTCAGATTTCCTATCAACGTTTTAGGGACATTATTTGTTGTAGTCTTGCTTTAATATGCTTCCATCCTGATGGTGATGGCCTATCCCACTTTCTCACCAGATCATGGACAATGTCTACGATATTCGATCCCTGTACCTTTGATCCTTCCACAATGATCTCGCCTGTATCGGTCCATTGTATGGCTGGGTCCTCATTCAATAGATTATAAAGACTTAAGCCTTTACTCCTCAATGTATGTGGGAGGGTGCTTTTTAATACATGCTCGATATGTTGTGTGGCTGATCCCTTAATTTTTGGTTGGTCAGCTGTATCGTCGGGTACAGATCCTATGTCGCCATGTCCATCGTCCCCGTGCTGTGCCTAATAACCACAGGAATCTCTGTAGGGTTCTTATAATTTTCGTACTCGTGAAGAAATTTCTGCAGAGCTTCTTGGTATAAGATTCTTTTCTCATCAGGTGTTTTTTCACTGTTTAATAGGGCTAGCAATTCGCTTTCCATTCTTTTAAGTCTGCTTTTACGGGGATCTAGATCCGTGTCTGGATTCCTTTGCAGTGAAGCGTACACCTCGTGGAATCACTACCACTTTCTTCATTATATTAATCTAGTCAGTAAAGGACCCAAAACTGAAAATAAGATGGGGAGAAATGACCCTCCTGTTTGTACAATAATTCGTTTTTTCTTCGCTACAGTTTGACTTTTACGAGCGAGTGCACGTATTATGTTCTTGTAACGGCGTAGGCGAGCCTTCTGAGGGGTTTCATTGATACATTGCAATTTATAACGTTAAGACAGATTTCACAGATGCATTTTAAAAAGTCGGCGTCGATATTTTTAATAAACATCTGCTGCATTGCCCGGGGCAGTCGATGATAGATTTTTATTAATTCACGGTATTTCTTTAGTCTCTTTGTCATTCTGGAATATACACCGTTTCAGGCTCGTTTGGAAATATATTCGTTCTTAGAAGCACCCTAAACGTGTTTCGCGGATGAAGGTCGCAAAGCAAATATCCGTAACGCGTGCTTGTAGCTTCTTTATAAACTTCCAAAAACTCCTTACGCTGATTCGGGAACATTTGATTGGCTAATACCCCAATTTGTGATACATCTCTACGTTGTGCGAATAAGACTAGATAGTAGATATTGTGTATTTAACGACACATCGCGCATGTATCTATTTTTGAAAAATAGATTCTGATTGATGAAGAACACGCTTATGTTAAGATGGTGGGAGAATACTGTAAATGTCTCGGCAAACGTTTTATCCATCTCCAACATGAGATCGTCAATTACAATGACTGTATGTTCATTTCCCTTTAACGAATTAACGTCATATACGCCTTTGTGGAACAAAATATCATCTTGGTACTCGTTGAACACTGATTGATACGTCGAATAGCACCATATAACTTTATGCACAAATTTCGAGAACATCTCTCCCTTTTCTTTAATGATTTTAAGCATAAACACAGTTTTACCACATCCTGTAGGTCCAGATATAATACATGTGGATGGGCTCGTGAATCTGAATTTTTCTACAGAGTCCATTTCTAACACGTCACACTCCTAAGTGGTCATTTACAAAATATTACAAATTTTGAGTGCTGTTCCTTATATTTTGTTTTCTTCTCCCACAGAACCGTGAATGACGATGAGGTACAGCACCCCATCATCGACATTACGGATGACCCGACGACAGTGTAGTTGTGATCACTCCTCCCCTGCCAACGAACCCTCACCAGCGATACCGGTAGCACGTCCAAAGCGGAGGTATGATGAAGAGAACCCCACGTCAGGTATAAAGCGACCGAAATACGCGCCTGTTGTTGCACCAGTAATAGATCCCCAACCCTCAACCTCTACGCAAAACCCCCAGCAGCACCTCCGCTAATATATCCCCTATTCATCCGCCACAGTTGCCCCCGTTCTGTTGAGGATGATATAACGTTTGATTGGTGCGCTCCGCAGCCCCCACCCCAGCCTTGACTAGAAATCGGTATAGAGTCAGGGTCGACCCTAGAGCCATGTATAGCAATGGAATTGAGCGCGGGCTACGCCGGGTTGTACAGCGTATTGTAGAGTTTGCTCTTCAGAACCGCGACGAGCGTGAAGTCAGGACGAGTCTGTCCTTCGGATTCGGGTCAGATGACGGTGATGTAGATGATTATTGGGTAGTAGTGCCATTTAGACGTTTGGCGGCTGAAGATGTAGAATATATATTAGGACGTATAATGCAAGCCGCCCAAAGTAGTATAGCCTTCAATATGGACAACTTCACGGTAAATATTGATCGTGTATTCCGTGTTGCGGGTCATAGTGCCATACCGTATACTCTTAACCTCAATTCTCAAGCTATTTATAGACGGCATATAAACGTCGATCGTGGTTGCGGCTTTATAGCAGTACTCTTGGCTCGCATGTTTACTGTACAAAATACACGGACTCAAAAAATTTGGCTGCCTACGGTCGTGGAACGTGCCCGTAAACTAGCTGTAGACTGTGAACTTGAATTTGACTGTAATATGGGCCTGAAGAGCTGAGAATGGTAGAACAGGAAATGAATGTCCGTATAGTTGTGTTTGGGTTGGATGATCGTCGTAGGACTGTGTATGTTTTTAAAAGCTGTGTGAGAGATCGTACAAGACCTACTTATTTTAGGTTGTCAGGGACAACGTATCTCCCCATCCGTAATATAAGGTGGCTTTACGCGAGTTATGACAAAAGTCGAAAATATGGGAGACATCATGATTTGTGTAAGGGGTGCCTCGAGTTTGCGGATGATATAGTAAGACATTGTAAAGAATGTCACATGGTATGTGAACAGTGTAAAAGCACCAAATGTGAAAGCCGTGTAGTTGAAGCTGAGAAGAGAGACTGTGATGTGTGTAGACGCACATTTTCAATAATAACTGCTTTGCTCCATAAATCAACTGGCACGTGCAGGAAAATGAGAATCTGTGAATGTGGTATGTTTCACACAATGGATAATTGGGGGAAATTTAAGCACAAGTGTGACGAAATTCACTGTCCTACATGCCAGGAGGATATAAGGCGGATGGAGTAAAGCATGTATGTTATATGAAAGATGCTAAGCCTAAAAAAAACCCTTGTATAACTGTATACTACGATATAGAAACATATACGAACGCTGAAACCAAAGAGGTAATTCCACATTTACTTGTGAGCCAGACTATCTGCGATGAGTGTATGGGATCGAATGTGACGAGTGCCCCAAATGCGGTAAACGGACAAACGTTTTTAAAACGAATGTCCACGATAGTCCTGTGAAACTATTTGTGTCCTATATTGTCAAGTTAGCCGACAAGTTCAAAAAAATGACTGTGTATATTCTCGCCCATAACGGGGCAAAGTTTGACACGCAGTTCCTTTATAAGGAGTTGCTTGACACGAATCCTCTGAGATATTTACAGGTGATCCATTGAAAAGAGGCAACAAATTAATACAGATGCAAATAAGAGGCAATGTACAATTTAAAGACACTTTATTATTCACACCTTGTAAATTAGCAAAGCTACCCAAGGTGATGGGGTAGCAGCTGAAGTTTCCAAAGGATACTTCCCTTACACTTTCCTCACCAGCGAGACTTTAAACTACGTAGGCCCACCACCACCCAAACATTATTTTAACTATGACTGTATGAGTGTAGATGAACGTGAAGACTTTGATCGATACTACAACAGTTTTAATGAAAGTAATCCTTATAATATAGCTGATGAATGTGAGCGTTATTGCGTGAATGATGTGCGCGTGCTTAGAGTATGTTTCCAGGCCTTTAGAAGGATGTACATAGGCCGTTTCAAATGCGATCCGCTGCAAGTCGCAACCACCATCGCGTCATTATGTTTTACGGTGTTCAAGAATAACTTCATGCCTAAAGCCACCTTAGCCATTATTCACCGAAACAACCCCCGCAGTTACGGACACAAGGCTATTTACTGGCTCATACACCTACAGCAACAGACAGGTGTATACATAAAGCACGCCCGCAACACGGGTGAAGTACCCATTAAGATTAATGGTCGTGTTTTTTGGGTTGATGGGTTAAGTGAAAACCGTGTCACTGGTGTGAAGACTGTGTACTCCTTTAACGGATGCTGGTGGCATGGATGCCCCCGTCCTGAGTGCGGAATCGCCGGAGATATCCACGGTAGATCTCCTGCCGACTGTCTTGCATGGACCCGCACCCGCGATCAACTTATAGGATCCAGTTCACTCACAAAGTCTTGTGGGAGCATGAATATGATGCACGGATGGAGACAGACGAGGTGTACCGTGAGGAAATAAACACGATCAAGCGTTCAATGGTGCTGGATCCTCTCAAATGTGGTGATAGCTTGTTTGGAGGACGTACAAATCCATTCAGACTATACTTTCCACCTACGGAGGGTGTGAAGCTCCATTACTACGATTTCTGTTCTTTATACCCATACGTGATGAAGAACAATCCGTACCCCGTGGGCGCTCCTGAGAAACTGGTGGGACCTAACCTGCCCTCCATCAATGAATTTTCAAGAAATTTGAATGATCGTTACTTTGGGCTCTCTTTCGTAGACGTACTCCCCCACGCAATTTATGGATGCCAATCTTACCTGTCGTTATCGACCACAAGCTCATGTTTCCCCTGTGCGTGAAGTGCGCGGAAGAGAATAACGGCGATTGTAACCATATACCCCACCAGCGTAAGATCAGAGGCGTATATACAAGTCCTGAGCTGGCCCTAGCCGTACGCCATGGGTATAGAATACTGAAGATACATGAGGTGTGGAGGTTTCAGAAGCTACCCAACCTTTTCACACCATATATAAACGCATTTTTGAAGGATAAGGTTGAGGCATCAGGGTATCCGCGAGGAGTTGATACCGAAGATGAAAAGTCTGCCTATATTCAACGTTACCGCGACCGCGAAGGTATACAACTTGATCGTGCCCAAATTGCAAAGAATCCTGGCAAGCGCTTTAGTGCAAAGTTGTGTCTAAACAGTCTATGGGGAAAATTTGCACAGAATACCGGCAAAGGGAACATTCATTTGGCACAAAGTTATAGTGATGTCTGGGATTATGCCAATGCTCCCGATAAAGAGGTCATGGAGATCGTGAATGTAGGTAATACTTACATAATAAAGTACAACAACACTGAATTGGCCACAGATACCTCAAGGGTTACAAACATACCTGTGGCCAGCTTCACAACAGCCTACGCCCGTATAAAACTTTGGGGTCTATTGCATTCTCTTGGGCGGAGAGTATTGTATGCCGATACAGATAGCGTGATATTCACAGAGAGGGAGGGTGAATACATGCCTGCTATTGGGGAGTTCCTCGGCGAGCTCACTGATGAGATCAAGGATGAGTATGGGGACAACGCATACGCCGACTCTTTTGTCTCAACAGGACCTAAAACTTATGGGGTACGGGTGAGGGTGGGGGAGGATATGAAATATATCGTGAAGGCAAAGGGTATTACGCTCAACCATGCGAATCGGCGGGTTGTTAACTTTGAATCGTTGAAGGATCTAGTGTTTGGACGATGATGAGGGCGAACGACCTCCCCAACTAACTGTAGGCACCCACAATTTTCGGGCGCAGAAGCTGGGGGCGTGAAGGAACTTAGGGGAACGAAGGTGTGCCGTAACACCTATAGGAAACGTTACCAGTTACCTGGTACCTATGATACCGTACCCTTTGGATACCATAACCTTTGATGCGTCTATTGTTAACTTACTTATCACACGTATTTGTAAATATGTCTTGTATATAATCTTTGATGTATCTATTGTTAACTTATTTATTACACGTATTTGTAAATATATATAACTTGAATATCTCGTTTATTAAATCGTATTTGTAAATATATATAACTTGAATATCTCGTTTATTAAATAAATCATGTTTCAATTAGCGTTTCACTTCTCCTTTGTGTGTGTTGTGTGTGTGTGCACAGGTGAAAGTTCTAAGCTCCGCCCACTGTAAGCCAGCAACGTGAGTCATGCTACTATCTGGGATTCCCTGCGTGGTCAGTTGACTGCAGTAAGCCCTTGAGATCAGACGTGTATTCGCCAGCGTTGAAGAAAATGGCTACCTTTAATTGCTTGTACAACGTTTATGAAATGGTATTCAGCAAAGTTGAAGATGTGGTGGATACCGAAAAACTTCCTATTCCCCCTCCTATGCCTCTTTTAAAACCACATTGGATCGTGCGAAGGAGCAAGATGTACAAATACTCTACGGATGTTCTGGTGAGACCGTTGCAGGCTTTCGTTGCACAGACGATGTGCTGAAGTATGCTGTAGAGCTAAACTTTATAAAGTCTCACATATACCGTGAAGTAAAAGAAACAACGCGTGCAGAAGAGAAGCAGCAGATATGGATAATGAGTCTTGTGGATGGGTGGTGTGACAAGCGGTATTATGTCATGTTACACTATGTCGATTACTCATACCCTACGCCTACGACTGAAAATGTGAATCTCGTCATCATGGAGAATCTTAAGTATTTTTATCACTATATTAATGTATATCATGATGAGGTTCGTAGTGAGGTTGTGGCTAGTGCCCTGCGTGAGTTTTTAGCAGACTTTAGAGACGAGTATCGTTTGCTAGGCAGAAAGGAAAAATATGAGCATATGTTCCTCTCAAATAGTGCGCCGGAGTGTGAAGATGTTTAGGAGAGATAAAACATTATAAAATGTGCCTAGTTCGTGAAAATTATCCTGAGGGAAACTGTCTGGTGTGTATTCTGGTAGTGATAAAACGTTAAAACCGAAATTAATTCTTGTACCGGAAAAAAACACCTACCCAATATAATGGGGTACAACAATTCGCCGCACACGTTTCATTAGATTATTGTGCGACTCGCACCTCACGGATCATGCGAGTTCGAACAAGCCCATTCACGTATCATCAGGGTGAGTCAGCCGCCCATCGAACCGTTCCTGCCTACCTGCGTGCCTCACGCGGCTCATAGTTATCTCAGAGCTTGAACCGAGTGGACGTGCGCTCCTCGAATACGATGGAACTTCCTTTGAGCAGCATTCTCAACGCCTCGTACGATGTGTCCGTGACGAAATCGTTGCGCGTGTTCAGGCGTAAATCCGGTACCGTTAGCTATGTACTGGAAACGGAATGTAGACAAACAAACAAACGGAATGTTGTTTATTTAATGTCGAGGAGATGAATAGAATCTTCGTGATAGTTGAGAAGTGGAGTGAAGATCGTTATAAAATACCTGCTAACGTAGGTACAAGAGAGAGCAGATTAGTGACGCACCCTCATACGCCGTTGTATGTACGTTGTGTATAAATGACGATCGGCCATGCATTGATATACGGCTGATGTGGAAGAATGCTTCTGATAATAACGCTCTTGTTCCTACGCGAAACCGTTTCATCTCGACAGAATGTTTGAAATCGTCGGATTCCGCAAGCTGAAACCTATATTAGACGCGCGTGTTACGGATATGCTTTATTTTGATACAGTACTTGAATACGCATACACCGCTCTTCTCGATGGGTTTACCGAGTGTAGGGCTGAACAAGGTGAGAATGGTCTAGAGCTGGACGTTTATTTAAAAATTTAGACTCTTTGAAGTATCATGAACTTTGGTACAAAGCAATTGATCGGTACAAGGCTGAGCTCACCTACACCGTTCACCCTGAAGAACTATTTCTTTATATAACGAGCAGTTGTCGCAACGACTTAGAAGATTATTTCAATTGCCGCTATGTTGAGTGAAGATGAGTTCACGATTGAAAAGCTCGGGTCGGTAGAAATAAACCCTCGATTGGAAAGGTGTGTTATAAACTTGTGTTTAATAATGTAGCTAACGATGAACTCTTTGTGCGTGCTTTTGATTGTATTCTATACGTATTTAAAGATGACTTACCAACCGGTTGTAAAGTGGGAACAAAAATAATACTGAACGATATGAAAGCCCTTCATATCGAGTACAGGTTTCCCTATACTTTAAGCGGTGAAATATTATTAAACCGCGTATACTGCGTAATGCAGAGCAATAATGATGTAATTGTAAACTCGATTAAGTGCGAGTTTAGTATTTTGAAAAAAAAGTGAAATGTATTTATATATTTAACATATTTGTGTGTGTATACAGGGTGTTTGAAAACTTTCTGTACAAATTGTAATGGGGATAGGCAACACCAAGACAAACCCTTTTCGTCTATAAGTGTATGTCCGCTGACGTCACCATTCGGCGCGAGAGGGCGCCGCTGCAATTGGCTAAAAGGTGAAGTGGGCTAGACTCGCGCTTGCCGCGGGCATTCTTAAATCGGACTTAGTACGCGTAACATGTTTATTTAAAGAAGGCATGTTTATTTAAAGAATGTACTGAAAGTTGCGACCGGTAGCATCAATGCATGCCCGACAGCGTCGAAGCATTGACCGACGTACACGTCGAAAGATTCCCGGCATTTCGGGAACAGTTCCAGCGGCGACAGCGATTCTTGCTACGAGGTCTTCTTCTGAGTAAATGGGAGTCTCGTACACGAGGTTCTTCATGTGTCCCTACAGGAAGAAATCGAGGCATGTCAAATCGGGCGATCTCGGTGGCCAGGCTACGGGCCCAGCCCGGCCTATCCATCCCCCAAAAGTGGCGTTCAGATAATCCCGCACATCGTTGCTGGAGTGTGCTGGGGCCCCGTCGTGTTGAAACCACATTCGTCTACGAATAGCCACGGGAACATCTTCCAGCAGTTCCGGCAACTTTTCTTCAAGAAATATCCGATAAACCCGCCCGTCGAGTCGGGCAGGCAGCAGGTACGGCCCAATCAACTTGCCATGGACGATACCCGCCCAAACATTGACGGCGAACCGTTCTTGATGAGCATGCACCCGTGTAGCATGTGGATTTGCGTGCGCCCACACGTGAGAATTGTGCATGTTAAACACACCCTCACGTGTGAAACAGGCCTCATCTGAGAACAGCACATAAGCCGGAAAATTAGGCTGCACCGCTGTCTGCTGCAGAAACCAGCGTGCGAATTCCACACGAAGAGGGTAATCCCGAGGTTGTAATGCCTGGACTCTCTGACGATGAAACGGATATAACTGCTGCTCGTGCAACACTCTCCAGACCAGGTCGTGGTTCACACCGAGCATACGTGCAACACCTCGCGTGCTTGCGCTTGGATTGTCCTCAAATCGCCGTAGGATTTCTTCTTCTATGTCAGGAGTGCGCACGTTTCTCTTGACCAGTGTCATGCATGTTTGCATGGAATGTTCCAGTTTCTCGCAGTCGCCGATGCAAATGCGCAAACGTTTGGTGGTTTGGCACACGTCTGTTTGGGAAGCGCTGTCGGTACAACCTCACAGCAGCTCTTCCGTTTCCATTGGCAGCCCCATACACCATATGCATGTCAGCCATCTCAGCAGTCGTGAAGCGCTCCATGTTACGCGTACTACGTCCAATTTAAGAATGCCCGCGGCAAGCGCGAGTCTAGCCCATTTCACCTTTTAGCCAATTGCAGCGGCGCCCTCTCGTGCCGAATGGTGACGTCAGCGGACATACACTTATAGACGAAAAGGGTTTCTCTTGGTGTTGCCTATCCCCCATTACAATTTGTACAGAAAGTTTTCAAACACCCTGTATATATATTTCTGCTATATTGATGATTACGATTTATTATGTTGCGCGGTAGAAGATAAAGTGTATGTATTTATTTATTTAGTTGTGTGTATATATTTTTGCTATGTTGATGATTA
Organism: Bathynomus jamesi; assembly: GCA_023014485.1. NCBI lineage: Eukaryota > Metazoa > Arthropoda > Malacostraca > Isopoda > Cirolanidae > Bathynomus > Bathynomus jamesi. The sequence goes on from JAJOZX010001117.1 coordinate 978,266, forward strand.
TATTACTTCTTAGTTTTGGTCATTCCAATGTATATTTATTTCCATATATCTCCATAATTGTGTGTGTGTGTATATATATATATATATATATATATATATATATATATATATATATTTCTCCTGTACTGTTATATTGACAGATATATTTTTTGATTATATGCATATTCCTCGTTCATATTTCTTAAACTATTATTATTTTTAATTGATCATTCAAAATGTATATTTATTTTCTATATATTTATAATAAACAGAATGATGCAATGTTGTTTTACTTAATTTTTTGGTTGTAAACAATTATATCAAATGGCTGGTTACACCTTCTAAACCTACTAGCGGAATTCTAAGCCAACTTTTAAGAATTAATTAAATAAATGGTACAATCCGGCAACTTAATAATGTATACCTGAACAATTAAAATGGTATCTGGCAACTCTCCATAATAATGTATACCTGAACATTGAGTTGTTGCATGCCCCCACCCCCATTTGCAACATTGAGTTGTCGCATACCCCCACCCCCCTTTGCAACATTTGATCATTATATCTTGCAACATTGCGACATTCCTGCACTCTCCCTTTTTTCGGCTATACTACTAGTGTTTACAACCAATTTTATAGATAATGCCTGAATTATTGGTAGGACTATTTTTACTACAGTATGATATTTTTCACAATTGTGTCATATGAAAATACTCCATTAGTATTCAAAAGTTTAAGTACATTAGCAATCAGTGCCAGCTGCATTCTTTTGGGGGCCCCTAATATATATATATATATATATATATATATATATATATATATATATATATATATATTTCGCACAATAAAATGGTTTATATACAATTAAATATACAAAAATCTAATAAGGTTATTTAGATAGATATATCTCACATACATTCAAAACCTTTCTCTCCTGGCTTTTTTTATTGCAAATTCATCAATAATATCACCATAGGACAGCTTCCGGCCTACCTCCCGAGTGATGCCCATGATGGCAAGCCTACTCAGATGTTCTTGTGCCAATGTTGACCTGAGGTACGTTTTAACTAGCTTCAACTTCGAGAAGCTCCTTTCAGCTGTGGCTACGGTCACTGGAAGAGTGACTGCAATTCTGAGAGCAATCTGTAGGTTTGGATATAACTCTGTCGGCTGCTTCTCGTGTATGTAAGTCAGCAATTCCAGTGTAGTCATCTTCTGAGATGGCAGATCTGATGGCACACATTAGGCGTTTGTTTATATTTCAATTTTTATGATTTTAACAAAAAAAATTGCGAGATTTTATATGGAAATAAAATGAATGGCGCTGGGAGAGTTTAAGAAAATCAAAATTTGGCCCATTTTTAAAATTTCTGTCAATCATTCATTAGTTTTTTTTTTATACTGCTCGCTGGGGGCTCTCCCGCCTCGCGGGGCCCCACGCACACTGCGTGATCTGCGTAATGGAAGAGCCGGCGCTGTTAGCAATACCTAAAAAGATTGGGAAAAATGGAAATACTAAAATATTCTTCGACAAAGTGCGAGGGTTGTTAAGACAAGATTCTAAAAATGCAGGTGGGTAACCCAAATCACTTCCAATACTGTTGATTTTTTTCTAATTCGGCATCCATATATTTCCGATTGGCGATCTTAAGAGCGCGGAGAAACATTGAAGAAAATATGGCTTTCTTGATAGGGGTGTCATGTCTGGAGTAAAAGTCCGTAGGCATTATTTATAAAATTGATTGCAAACAATGTGATTCCTTTTACAGTGGACAGACGGGAAAGGATTTGCACACGCGTGTAAAGCAGCATCAATATTCCGTTAGAACCGGACAGTCGTCCAGTAAATAATACTTTAATTTTGTTCACTCAAGCAACATTGTTAATGGAAATATTCTTCAGTCTGCCATTATTCAACTTACAAATAATTTCAACATTAGCCAGGGCCTTTTTCGCTTGATCCTGTTGTTTGAATTCGTTCAAAACGGATTTAGACAAGAAGGGAAAGTGCTAAAACTCTGGCAGTTTTTCTTTATAAATTTGTATGCTCCTCCTTCAAATTTTGTTTTATTTATTTATTTTTTGTGACCTATATATAGTCTCGAACTTGTTATTTATTTCAATGTTCCTGAGGATGTCATTAAACGAAAGCGGTTGAGCAGCATTCTGTGTTTCCTTTTTCCTACGTTGTTATTTTCTATATATATATATATATATATATATATATATATATATATATATATATATATAAGTTTTTATATTCAGATTACATAAGACTGCAGTAAGAGGAAAAAAAATTCCAAAATATTGAAAGTCCGAATAACGTTTTCAGCCCACATTATACGTTTAAAGCGGTTCGAACAGCGATCACCAAGCAGGGGTGGATTCAGGTTGCGCGGGGCAAGCGGCACATTTGTAACCGGGGCCCCTTGCCTCGGTTACGAGCATGGGCGTTGTGGTTAGGAAAAATGAAAATGTAGGTCGGTCATTAGTGAAGAAGTGAAAATTCCATTAAAAAATCGCAAAATTGCAAAAAAAAAATACAAAAATGATGAATTGCAATATAAAGATCAGTGATTACGGGTTACTAGCTCGGGCGAAAGCGTCAATAATCTGCAGCGCAATCGCAATATGCGATATACATTCGCCGGCGGCATATGTTTAGCAAAGTGGGCAAAATTCAATAACAATATAATAGAAGGCATACATTTAATGAATACTTAAGCATATCATTCTACATAAGCACCATCAGCATCTCTACAAAGTTCGAATCTGTCAGCAGCATTGCGGAACACATTTTGGAGCATGACAGGGGTTATAAATGCAAAAAACTTCACTTTTCTACGTGAAGGTCAAAATACGATAATAAAAACCCACTCTAGTAGACAGAGTTTATTTCCACAACAGTTTCGATGCCCACTGGTATCCTCTTCGGGTGGATACAGAAAAACGAATGAACCAAAAACAAGAGGGAAAACAGTTCAGGGACCATTGAGAAATTCGCACAGAGGAGAGATCCCGTTCTTCCGACACCGGAAGGACATTTTATCAAAGGGTCCCTCTTATAAGTACCTTCGCACAAATTAAAATTATCTTCTTGTTCTATACATACAGATTCTATTATTTTTGACATAATTATTACATTTATTATTACATTATTACATTTATTATTGCATTATTACTTCACTACAGAAATTATAAATTTATTATTACATTGATTATTACACTGTTGTTTATTATTACAGAAATTATAAACCGAAAAACGAATGAAAAAGGCGAGAAGGAAACAATCCAGAGACCATTAAGAAATTCGCACCTAGGTTAGATCCCGTTCTCCCGACACCGGAAGGGCATTTTATTAAAGGGTCCCGCTTATAAGTACATTCGCACAAATTAAAACTATCTTCTTGTTCTATACATACAGATTCTATTGTTTTGACATAATTACTGCATTTATTATTGCATTTATTATTACAGTTACGTTTATAACATTTATTATTATTACTTTTACATTTATTATTACATTTATTTTATTACCTTTATTATTACATTTATTATATTGCATTTACATTTATTTCCACATTTATTACGTTTATTATTCGATTTACATTTTACCGAAAAACGAATGAACCAAAAGCGAGTAAGGAAACAATCCAGAGACCTTTAAGAAATTCACACTTAGGTTAGAACTCGTTCACCCGACGCCGTAAGGGATTTTTGGACCAAGAATCTCATTAGAGGGTCCAGCTTCGCACAAATTAAAATTATCCACTTGTTCTATCCATACAGATTCTATTATTTTTTGTTTGACATAATTATTGCATTTATAAAGTAACTTACTTGATCATTTTGGCTGCCGTGATAAAAAATTGCATTATTAGTATTACAACTTCTGAAGGCATATTTATGTTCTTTAATAGGTGTTTCAATATTTCTTCCAGTTTCGTCTACGTATACTAAATCACAACTTTTACAGGGAATGCTGTAGACATTAGAGTGTGTTTTTATTATCATGACGGGTTATTTTTGTAACTGCTGTTACTCCTGTTAGGTACTCCTGTGAGGTTACTCATGTTAGGTTACTCCTGTTGTAACTCCTGTTAGGTCAGGAGATCGAGCCGCCGAGGGCGGCATGATTTCTGAGTCGGTCGGTGAGTGAGGTAATAGACTGAAATTACTGTACTTCTCACATTGAAGCATATACAGTATATACAGTGCAGTGTATAGTTTAAAGGAAATGCTTGTCTACAAGGACAAGTGCAATGAATAAGACAAGATGAAAAAAGATTAATGTCAAAAGAGAAATAAAGATAGCTAAAATAAACTGAAACTTTTCATTGCATAAATAGTACATGCTGGTCACCCCCACCCCACAACTTCCACCCACAGATACAAGCTCGAGACGAAAATATACACCTCTCATTTACCTCAAATTTTCGATTTGCTATTTCCCGAAACAAGCATTAGCTTGTATTCATTGACTGATTTGTGAGGGTGCTCACACCGTGCCTGAACCGCATGAGAACTGCACAAGAATTCTGTTTCAGCTAAACTTCAGGTTCTTCTCTGTAGTGAGTCACGTCTAACATTCCAGTTTTTAATAATACGTAATACACAAAACTAATTCTATTGACTGATAGATAATGAAATTAATGTAACCTGCAAGTTTTGTCTCGACTTAAGTCTTGCAGGATAGGTTAAAGAAGCAAACTGATTAATTAATCCTTTTCTTCAGACGAAGCAGAATAGTCCCAAAGACATCGCTAGAAACTCGGTCAGCCATCATTGCCCTTCATCAGGAAGGCCAAAGCAGATGTCATATTGCTGCCAGAGGTTACGCCAGTCATATCACTGCCTCCAGGAACATAAAAGGATGACAAAAGAAAGGTAGTTATGAAGCAAGAGCACGGCCAGGATTGCCATGAATCAGCTCAAAATGCCACGATTGCTCTCTGTGTTGATCTACTCTGCGCAAAAGAACGACTAGATGTTTGCACCTGCAGAGAGACTTTCAAGATTTTAAGAAGCAAGAGTGTAAGCATCAGCACGCACAGTCAGAAATGCGATTAGAGGAGAATGGCTTTTCATCACGCAAGCCTGCAAAGAAACCTCTTCTTAGTCGAAACAACATCCAGGACCGTCTCGAATTTTGTCATAAATATTAGGACTGGATTGATGTAAAGTGATTTTCTCGGACGAATCTCTCTTCAACGGCTTCGGCTAAAAAGGAGGACGCCTTGTCCGCAGAAGAAAAGGCGAGCATTCAGAGTTTCAACCAAGATTGTTCGCCTCACATGACGAAGCATCCCGAGACAGTTACCAGTCTAGGAAACGGGATTCCTACATATTCCACATCAAGGGGCAGCGATGGATACGAAATGACACCTCCCTATTCTTCGAGAAGACTTGCTACTGACATCACGACTCTAGTTTGCAGAAGGTTGATGGTGAACCTTGTCACCGAGCCAATCCTAGCTCTAAATTTACCCAAAGAATGTGGTTTTGATGGGTAAACAACATTTAAAAGTAGTCGAATGCAGATAGGTCAAGTGAACGGTTGTAGGAGAATTCACTCCCGGTAAATTGGCTTCCGGTATTTTTGCTCCTGGTAAATTCACTCCCGGTAAATTCAGTCTCCATGTAATTATTCCTTGTAAAATCACTCCCTGCGCCAATTTATAGATAGCTAGATATATAGATATATATAGATATATAAATATATAGATATACTGTATAGATATATAGATAGATATATTTTTTGGTTTCCATATGAAGGTTTAATGGTTTAAGCCCCAAAGCCTCAACCTTTACTTTCGTTTTATTGATCCATAATCACCATTAAACATGTATTTTATTTGAAAAACAGAGTATCTTAATATCCGTGTGCATGTTTGTCCATTAAAAATCAAGTTTATTGTCCTGACATAAGTAGATAAATTCTTTTGTGCCAGGCTGTTTTCCTTTTCTGCGATTCAGGGATTTAGGAAATGGTAACAACACACTTGTTTCTTTATTGTAACCTAACCTAACCTAACCTTACCTAACCTAACGCAAATCTATCCTAACATAACGTAAATCTAAACCTAACCTAACCTAACCTTACCTAACCTAACCGAGCATTTTTAAAATTTAAACTTTAATTTAAAACTACTGGGAAGTGAAATTACCTGGAAGTGAAATTACTGGGAGTCAATTTTCTGGAGTGAATTCAACGGGAGTGAAATTACCGGTCACCCGAGTGAACGAGGTGTCCAAGCAGTTGATCCATTCTACCAATCTACTTGGATGAGAGGACTGCTTTGAAAAATTATCGCACATTCAAAACATAGTGGCAGGGAATCTAAGTTGCCTAAATCTTTCAGATATCACCTTCTTTTAGCAAGATGGTGCTCTCTGTCACGATGAATGTGCGACAGTTCTATTGATGGAGTCCTCCGGTTAGATGGATCGGTAAAGGTGGACAACTCTTTGGTCGTCATTATTCTACTTTTAAGAGGGGCCACGTTAAAAGTGTTACTTACCTGTCAAAATCACATCCTTTGGATGAAGATGCCCAGGATCACAAATGCAGTTCATAAAATCACTCAGCATCAACTCAACAATGTTTTAAAACATTCGAAAAATCGTATTGAACGATGTATCGCGAAAGATGGCGGTTATGTTGAAGCCCCAAAATTAGTATTTTAGTGTGTTAAAAACTTTAATAATTATGCTTTTATATGCCGTTTACAGTTTGTTGCCATCAAATGTCAATCGAAAGATATTAAGGTTGAAATTTGTACAAAGACTTCGTAACCATCCGGTATATATATATATATATATATATATATATATATATATATATATATATATATATATATATATGAATAGAAACGACGTAAATAAGGAGCGTCTCTGCACACGGGGAAGAGAAATAACGAATAAATGAAAAATGAGGCGAACCGCCCGGGAATCGAACCTAGGGCCTTCCAATTGCCGGTTGGAATTGGAAGGCCCTGGGTTCGATTCCCGGGCGGTTCGCCTCATTTTTCATTTATTCGTTATTTCTCTTCCCCGTGTGCAGAGACGCTCCTTATTTACGTCGTTTCTATTCATTTATATACTGCGTGGTCATTGCAGTTATATATATAATATATATATATATATATATATATATATATATATATATATATATATATGTGTGTGTATATGTATATATTAGTGATGTATGTCACAGCCACATTCGCACCTGCGGAATGCGGATATTGTGGATGTGTACTATTTACTAAATTGCTATTTTTGAAGCACAATTTGCCCCTCATTCAGTTCAAATACTGAACCTTGTGCAGCTTTCACTTGATCTTTAATGTAACTGGCAATGTCTGTTGTGTATTTGTATAATTAATTATTCATGCTACAATACATAACAATGTCATAAGCACACTACTTTCCAAAGGGTGGTGATTGGGAAAAGTGGTTGGTGGGCTGCAAGACGAGTTGGGTCCCCGTCCCGCATCCTGGTTGTGTTGTTGTTGTTTAGCCGATCAGCCCACCCTGATCGAGCAAGCCGGCGGCACGCAGGTAACCGATCGCCCTCTCCGGAGTGGACCAGAGGTTCAGCGCACTAGTGATGTTGTGTTGTGTTCGTTGTTGTGCTAGAGCGGTACAGTCCGTCATAATGTGTTCAATTGTTTGTGGTGTGTCTTGGCACAGGTGGCAGGTGTCGTCTATGGAGTTGTCTAGTCTGTGTTTATATGTCCGTAAGTTTGGGTGATGTCCACATCGGAATCGTGCTAAGTTAACTCGATCCGATCTGCTCAGGCTGATCTCTGACCTGTTAATGGGTGGCGGCTTCGCACCTAGGACCGCATTCGGACCGAGTCGTGTCAGTGCTTTGTGGGTTAGATGTGTGTATGTGTTTTCTGTACTGTGTGATGTCTGTGGGGCGTGGTATGGAATGGAGTATTTCGTTATAATATCTCTCTGGTGTTACCTTAATGGTGCGAGGTGTTGGTGCATGATTGTACATGTAGTGGCAAGGGTGTTGTGGGTTAGTTGTCGCTGCTGCCATGAATTGTGTTCCCCTCATGTCTAAATGTTCCCTAACTTTTAGTATTTTTGTTTCTGTGTGTGCAGGTGTTCTATTGGTGTTGTTTGAGTGCATCCTGTAATGATACGAAGTGCGTTGTTTGTATTGTTTGTAAGGTGTTTATGTGTGTGTTTGAGATAATGGGTGCCCAGCATGGGCTAGCATAGTCCATAACTGAGCGAATATATTGTTTGTATATGAGTGATGTTGTTTCCTGCTGGTGTCCAAAGTTTGTGCCTGTTAGTACCCTAAGCGTGTTAAGTCTTGACGTACATTTGGTTTTAATGTCCTGAATGTGGTTTGCAAAAGATAATGATGTGTTGTATGTGACACCAAGTATTTTGGTTCTGTGAGTGTGTGGAATGTTGGTGTTGTTTAGTGTAAGCTGTGGAATTACCTGGTGTTCTTTTGTGTTGCTTGTAAGCAAGGTGATGGTTGATTTTGTGGGCGCTACTTTGAGTCTATTGTGTGTGAGCCAGTCTTGTATACTGTTTATGTATGTTTGTAGGTTATTTGTAGCGGTGTCGATGTTGTTGTGGGTGGATGTTAGAGTGATATCATCTGCATATGATGATAAGGTAAGCTTGTTATCTATGGGTGTTGGAATGTCATGCATGTATAAGTTGAAGAGTGTTGGTGAGAGAACAGAGCTTGAGGGACCCCGTTCGGAAAAAGCTTGTTTTTGGATGACTTGCCATTAAATGTGACATGTGAGTATCTTCCTGAGAGATAGTTGCTCAGCCACCTTTTGGTGTTATTGTGCATGTTTGTGTTGAGTATTTTGTTTATGAGAGGGAAGCGTGGGATAGCATCAAATGCTTTACTAATGTCTATTGTTGCTAATAGTGTACGTTGAGCTGGTCTTCTGGAGTTGATGCCATCCATGATGTGCTGCGTGAGGTTAGTGAGTAATGTCGTGGTTGAGTGGTGAGGTCTGAATCCATGTTGAGTAGGCGATAGTGGTATGTGTGGGTTGGTGATTTGTAAGATTAGTCTTTCTGTTACTTTGGAAGGTGTGCATAGTAAAGTAATGGGTCTATAGGAAGCTGGTTCTGTTGGATTTTTGTTTGGTTTGAGTAGTGTAATAATTTTACCTTGTTTCCATATGTCAGGAATAATACAGTGTTGGTATGAATATGTGCTGATATTTGTGAGAGCTAATATTCCTTGTGGGCCCAAGTGTTTAAGGTGTATGTTAGATATGTTGTCTGGTCCAGTAGCCTTCGAATTCTTAATGTTTTTGATGATCTTGGTGGTCTGGTCTGTATTGAAGGGTGTAATGGTCATGTCGAGTCTGTAGGTTTTCTTGTGTCTGGCTGTTTGTCTGTCTGCATGTTTCTGGTTGTTGTCTCTGTTTAAGTGACTTATCTTTGCGTAGTGATTAACTAGAATGTTAGCTTGTTGTGTGTATGTTGGGATATTATTTTGGCTGCGACAGATAGCCGCGTGTGAGGTGTGAATGCCGCTGTTAGAGTGGGTAATGCTGTTTATAGTCTTGTATAGCCTGGATGTATCTGTGGAGTGGTTTAGTGTTGTTATGAATTCCCTGAATGTTTCTGTTTGTTTTTCTTTGAGTTTGTTGTTTATTTCTGTGTTGAGCTGTTGTATCTGCTGTTTTATGGCTTCTGTGTGTGGTGTTTGTGTGTTATATTGAGGTTGTTACGTTGCCTTATGAGGTGGGCTATTTCTCTAGTGTAATTTGGGTTGTATTTCCTAATGTTGCCCTTGGGTATGTATTTGTTTGCATTATTGATAATCTGATTAAATGTCTTGAGTGTTGTATCGATGTTTATGATGGGTGTGCTGTTTAATGTGGTGAATTGTTCCTCAGTCTGTATTTTGAACTGTTCCCAATCAGCTTTCTTGTAATTTCTGTAAGTGTGCCTAAGGCTGTTGGGGCAGAGTGTAGAATGTGTTGTAATGATGATGGGCAGGTGGTCTGATGACAGTTGTTTTTCTGTTCTCCATTGTGTATGTGTTGCTAGTGAGGGGGAACAGAACGTTATGTCTGGGGAGGAGTTTGAGTATCCTGCTTGATGTGGTATGTGTGTATGTTCTTCTGTATTGTTAAGAATGAAGAGGCTGTTAGTTGTGTGGCTATGTTGGCGCCTCTGGTGTTGTTTTGGTTGTGCAGGTATATATGGTTGTCCTGGTAACACGCAGTTGTGTGACAAAAACTGAACCAAAAAGAGAAGTGTATGTAAAAAAAATTATAATTACAAAATAATATTATCTAATATCTAATATCTAATATTATCGAATATCTAATATATTATAACTAACCAAAAATCGAAAGTCAATTAATAAATTAAGTATGAATTTAAACTATTATATTATCAAAATTAAATTTCATAATTAAACGCGCGAAAATAATTAATGATGCACACGTGCAGAAAAAATAAGGAGCGATTTCAAGGTCTCTTACTGAATTAATTAAATTGTCCGTAAAGGATGTATGATAAATTTCAGTTTGTAGTTAATTTTACAGTATGTCGTTTAGATTACCAATGGGGAATCCCCTCTTACCTTTGTTATACTCGGTGTATATGTACAGTATATATATATATATATATATATATAATACGTGGGTCGGTACGAAAGCAATGCCTCTTCTTTTTCAGTTTGTAGTTACTTTATAAATATATACAAGTAGAGCTTTCGGCTCCTGCCCTACGGGCGGGACTTGTGCTTCACAAACTCGCCTATGGTGAGGGTACGTTAGGGTTACCGCTTGGGGGAGGTCATTCTCCCTCTCCCCCAGAAACACCCTCACCCTCTTTATGCAACTTGGGGGCTAATCCCCACCCCATTGTTGCATAACTCTCTCTCCCCCATTACCCCCACCACTCTCCCCCATTAGCCCCACTCCTCTCACCAATTACCCCCCACCCCCCATTATCGTTAGTTTAAACGAAAATATCACGACATAACCTAACCGATCGTCAAGGGCGTACAGTTGACCTAACCGGGCAGTCAATAAATTAAATCCCAAACCTAGATTAATAGAGTAAATTAAAAAATTATTCCAAAAATGTTTAGTTTCCCTAATTAAACCGGATGTACTATTTTGATAGTATACATAATATCATTAAACAACATCGTTTTTTAAACTTAATTTATCGTATTAAAATAGGATTTTACCGCTTTTCCTTAGCTCACTCTACAATGTAGAGCACTACAATTTCTTACCCATACACCAGAGCTAAAATTATGTTAAATACTTTTATTACTCGGTAAAATGATCAAATAATTTCATTTTAGTTTCATAAATTGAATACCAATATTTAAAGTAATTATTTTCCTTATGTTGAAAGTATTTCCTTTCTTCAATAATATAAAACAACAACAAAATTTTTCATTAAAATTTCAGGTCCTTGTAAAATTACAATGCCAACTACAGTCTCAAATTCATGTATATTAAATATGATATTCACAAAAAATTACAATACAAAAATTACAATATATATATATATATAATATATATATATATATTAATATATATATATATATATATATATATTGTACGCCACGGTGGTGTAGTATATATATATATATATACACACAGCGTATATATGTGTGTGTATATATATATACTGCGCCTCGGTGGTATAGTGGTTAGCGTCGCTGACTACGAATCTATCAGCCCCGGGTTCGAGACCCGACGGCAGCCGGCGCGCAGCAAAACGCAGCTGTTCATCCTTCCACACAATAAAAGAAAGTGATTGGTAGATAAATGGGTACCCTAGGTGGCCTAGTGGTTAAGACGCTGGGCTGCTGATGGGGCGTGGTTCGGATTCCACGTTAAACTGTAGGTCTAAGGTGGAGTAAAAAGCTTGCCCTTCGTCAGAATGAACAATTCGGGCGGAAGCTAACCAAAGGTTACCAAAGGTGTGTAATATATATATATTATATATATAGACGAGGGCCACTCAATATATTTTGCCCCACCTTTTATTTTTCTTTCCAAGTTTCCTTGTAAGTTCCAGAAATTTTGTACACAAGGAGTTACATACCTTTTTTACAAATTTTTATTTTTCCACATAGTCTCCATCCTTTTTTACGGCTTTCCTCCATCTCGAAACAAGGGCCTTTATTCCTTGCTGGTAAAAGTCCGCTGGGTTCCGCTGGAGCCACCTCTTAACCTCTTCAATAACCTCATCGTCACTCTGAAACTTTCTTCCACGAATAGCATCCTTCATTGGCCCAAACAAATGGAAGTCTGAAGGTGCCAGATCCGGGATGTATGGAGGGTGGGGTAACACAGTCAAGCGCATTTTTGTGATGGCCTCTCTTGTTTGGAAACTGCTTTGTGGTCTTGCGTTATCGTGTAAAGAAGGATGTCTTCCAGTTTTGTCTCCGGTCGAACTCGCTTTATACGTCTCTGGGGTCTCTGTAGGGTAGCAATATATGCCTCCGAGTTGAATATTTGTGCTTTCTTCATAATTTCCTACAGAATCACCCCTTTCATGTCCCAGAAGATGGTGGCCATAACCTTTCTTGCAGAGGGAGCCATTTTGAACTTTTTTTTGCGTGGGGAGTCTGCGTGATGCCACTCCATGGATTGGCATTTTGTTTCAGGTTCAAAGTGGTGTACCCAAGTCTCATCCCGTCATAATTCGTGAAAGGAAGTCATCCCCTTCTGTCTCGTATCGAACCAACGACTCACGAGCAATTTCTTTTCTTTGGGCTTTGTGATCTTCAGTCATTTGGCGAGGAACAAACCGTGAACACACTTTTGAGTATCCCAGTTGCTGAATTATCGTATTCACACTTCCTTCACTAATTTCTAGCTCCAGTGATAGCTCCTTGTATGTGACGCACCGATTTTATCGAATGATGCTGTTAACACGTTGCACAGTGTGAGATGTGACAGCCGATGCCGGGCGACCGCTGCGTGGCTCATCATCGAGGCTGGCTCTCCCTCTCTCCGATGATCTCATACATTTAGACCACGTCCATCCAACTGTGCTTCGATTAACCACAGCATCTCCGTAAACGTTTTGTAGACGTTTGTGAATATTTTCAACTGTTTCCTTCTCTCGATAACAGCTCTCTGTTTACGACGCACATCACTGTCAGACGCCATTTTCGAAACTGCGTTACCATCGGTTTTATACAAGGGCGTTTAAAAGCGGTTTTATACAAGGAGGGTGAGGGGTGGTTCAAACTGGAAAAATCCGGTTATGTGAAGCACAGAAAGTTCAAACTTACGGCCTAAAAGACACCTCAGCCCCATGGCCTATTATTTAGCTAAGTTAAAAGGGTGGGGCAAAATATATTGAGTGCCCCTAGTATATATATATATATAATATATAGGGTGGGCCAAAAAACTATTACCCTGATTTTGAACAATATAATTTTACCTTTAGCAAATCAACCTGTACCTTGTACAATCAATATATGTGTCCTGTATAGAATTTCATGGTCTATCTCTTGGTGAAGTTGGATTTTTGCTAACTGTAACCATTATTTTGTAATTCGCTGTTTTTCAGACACGGATAGAAAAACTTTCTCTTTCTATACAGTTTCCTAATTGAGTCCAAGATTATGCGGAATGTGCCCTCCTCCATTATCAATGCACGCTTGCAACCTTGCTCGCTATTGATCTACCGCTTCAAGGATTTTTTCTTGGTCATAAGCAGCAGTGATTTTGGCATTTTGATCAACAAAAACAATCCATGACTTCCCTAACTTTGAAATAAAGATGGAAACCATGACTTTTTGAGAAAAGTGCGGACGTTCCCTGCAAAGTCGATCTAGATTGATAGATTTTTTGTCCTGTCTCCCATAAACTCGGTCATTTTGTGTGTTTATTGTTGAAGCAACCGTAAAGGTCTTCTCGTCGCTGAGCCATATTTTCGACACTTCTCTGTCTGGAATCGATCTAACAGAACACGACATTTTTCAACTTCTTGCTTGCTTATTTGATGCAGAGAGCTTATGAATTTCGACTCTTTTTAAGCATTTAAGACCCAGATCATCTTTTACTATACAACGAACACTAGAGCGAGAAATACCAGTAGTTTTTAAAATTTCTCAAACGGACTTATGGGTGTTGGGCCGTTCTTCTTGACTGCATATCATGGATGAAACCGCGTCAATATTTCCCTCAGCCTCAGTACGTGATGTTTTTGGCCTTCCACTTCCTTCTTTTCGTTTGGTCGACCCTGTGATATTGATTTTCTTTATGAGATATTGAAGTCCAGGTATCGTCCATTGTTTATTTGGAAACTCTTTCTTCATTTATTTTGCACGCCCAGTGTTTCTCCTTACGCAGGTTCAATATCATTGCTTCATCTTCCAAAGAATATTTCATTGTTATAACTTGTTCACCAACTATAGCAGAATGATGGTCTGAAATGAAAAAGGAAATAAATTAATTATTTTGTGCAAAAATTAGGAAAATTAATTATTTATGGAGAAACTGACTGTCGTCTGAAAGTATCAGTTGCTGACTTTGACCGCCTTTCAATTGATCACCATATTCTGATACCTCCCTCCACCTCTACTCCTGGGGCGTTGAATATAGATTCAAAGCCAGCGCTTGAAAGAGTAAAAGTATGGGTACAACATACGGTCTCAGCAGTAAGATCAGTATAGAGGGTGAACGAAAATATTTTTTCAAAAGTTGGGTAATAGTTTTTTTTGGCCCACCCGCTATACATATATTGGGCGCCTCGGTGGTGTAGTGGTTAGCGTCGCTGACTACGAATCCATCGGCCCAGGGATCGAGACCCGGTGACGGCAGCCGGCGCGCAGCAAACCCAGCTGTTCATCCTTCCACACAATAAAGAAAGTGGTTGTTAGATAAATGGGTACCCTGGGTGGCCTAGTGGTTAAGTCGCTGGGCTTTTGGTGGGGTGGATTGGATTCCACGTTAAACTGTCCGTCTAAGGTGGAGTGAAAAGCTTGACTTTCGTCAGATGAACAATTCAGGCGGAACCAAACAAAAGGTTTTATATATATATATATATATATATATATATATATATATAATATTAAATTACTATGTTTAATTTGTACGTACAGTCATAGTCATTCAGTTCCGGCTTTGTTTTATATACATACATACACAGTATATACTAGGGGCACTAAATATATTTTGCCCCCACCCATTTTCTTAGCTAAATAATATGCCATGGGCTGAAATGTCTTTTGGGCCGTAAGTTTGAACTTTCTGCGATTCATATAACCGGATTTTTCCAGTTTGAACCTCCCCTCCTTGTATAAAACCGCTTTTAAACGCCCTTGTATAAAACCGATGGTTAACGCAGTTTCGAAAATGGCGTCTGACAGTGATGTGCGTCGTAAACAGAGAGCTGTTATCGAGAGAAGGAAACAGTTGAAATATTCACAAACGTCTACAAAACGTTTACGGAGATGCTGTTGTTGATCGAAGCACAGTTGGACGCTGGTCTAAATGTGTGAGATCGTCGGAGAGAGGGAGAGCCAGCCTCGATGATGAGCCACGCAGCGGTCACCCGGCATCGGCTGTCACATCTCACACTGTGCAACGTGCTAACAGCATCATTCGATAAAATCGGCGGGTCACATACAAGTAGCTATCACTGGAGCTAGGAATTAGTGAAGGAAGTGTGAATACGATAATTCAGCAACTGGGATACTCAAAAGTGTGTTCACGGTTTGTTCCTCGTGAACTAACTGAAGATGACAAAGCCCAAAGAAAAGAAATTGCTTCTGAGTCGTTGGTTCGATACGAGACAGAAGGGGATGACTTCCTTTCACGAATTGTGACTTGGGATGAGACTTGGGTACACCACTTTGAACCTGAAACAAAATGCCAATCCATGGAGTGGCATCACGCAGACTCCCCAAGCAAGAAAAGTTCGAAATGGCTCCCTCTGC
Organism: Bathynomus jamesi; assembly: GCA_023014485.1. NCBI lineage: Eukaryota > Metazoa > Arthropoda > Malacostraca > Isopoda > Cirolanidae > Bathynomus > Bathynomus jamesi. Next base: position 994,178 of record JAJOZX010001117.1, read on the forward strand.
ACGAAATGTTATGGCCACCATCTTCTGGGACATGAAAGAGGTGATTCTGGTGGACATTATGAAGAAAGCACAAATAATCAACTCAGAGGCATATATTGCTACCCTACAGAGACTCCAGAGACGTATAAAGCGAGTTCGACCGGAGAGAAAACTGGAAGACATCCTTCTTTTGCACGATAACGTAAGACCACAAAGCAGTTCCAAACAAGAGAGGCCATCACAAAATGCGCTTGACTGTGTTACCCTACCCTCCATACAGCCCGGATCTGGCACCTTCAGACTTCCATTTGTTTGGGCCAATGAAGGATGCTATTCGTGGAAGAAAGTTTCAGTGACGATGAGGTTATTGAGGAGGAAGAGGTGGCTCCAGCGGAACCCAGCGGACTTTTACCAGCAAGGAATAAAGGCCCTTGTTTCGAGGTGGAGGAAAGCCGTAAAAAAGGATGGAGACTATGTGGAAAAATAAAAATTTGTAAAAAAGGTATGTAACTCCTTGTGTACAAAATTTCTGGAACTTACAAGGAAACTTGGAAAGGAAAAAAAGCAAAATATATTGAGTGGCCCCGTCGTATATAATATATATATATATATATATATATATATATATATATATATATACTACTGTGTGTATATATAAGGTTTCCAGAATTCTTATGTTTGTTTCATTATGGGCTCTGGTTTAAACTAAGAAATTATTATTGAATGGTTGGTTATTGCTTTCACAATTTTCACAGATTGAGGATTTAGGTGGTCTCCTTAATGGTAAAGAAGTACGGCTACTAATGCCACGATGTTGATTGACCTGTAACTCAAAAATACTGTTATTAATAAGTGCACATATAATACACTGTACATTTCTGGTTCGGTTCTCGGTCTTTATTTGGCCAAGTTCTTTTTTTTTCTTTCCTTCTAAATCGACAATTAACAATTTAACTTTTTAAATTCTTTTAACTTTGGTCAAGAGATTACTAAATTTCCTAATGTTGATAAACTACTTTTGGCCAGTTTCGATGTAGAATCCTTGTTTACGAATGTTCCGCTCCAACAAACCATTGATATCTGCTTCATTACTTTGCAGTATTTCCAAATGGTGATTCCAAAGTGGACCAATTCAATTAAAAACGATTTTAATTCGTTACTCATCTTACCCATTAAAAGACACTACCTTCATGTTTAATAAAATCTCTATAAACAGAGAGATTGAGTAGCTATGAGTTTTTCTTTGGGATCCACCTTTGCAAATACAGTAATACCTCGCTATTCGCAATCTCGATATTCGCAACCCCGCTTATTCGCAATTGATATTTAAACACCCATATTCGATATTCGCAAAGCACACCCCGCTTATTCGCAAAGTGACTTGATTGAGTTCGAGCAGCATCTACCAGTGGACGAAGAAGAGGAGCAGGCCGAGAGTCCTCCTCTCAAAACCCTCACCGTTCCAGTTCTGAGGAAGCTTCTTTCTTCATTCGAGATGGCACTGGACATGGCGTTGGACGTTGACCCGAATGTAGAGAGGAGCACCACTGTCATCCGCAACGTCAAGAACGACATTCGAGCCTACTATGAGCTTCTGGAGGAGAAGAGGAAGATGGCTCGCCAACCGTTTCCAGACCAAATCCTCCCCTTCTCCTGATGTAGCTGCTACTCCAGCTTCTTCAACCTCCAAGTCCGCGTTCCATAGGCTTTTTAGTCCTCGTTTCTACAGCAGCAGTGTCAGTGCCGTCTCGAGTGGGCAGGCCGATGGCCCTGGCCGCTCTTCACCCAAGTAACTCGTCACCCTCTCCTTCTCTTTATGCCAGCTCCGTTACGCCATTGACACTCACAGCAAAGGTAAATATTAGTTTAACTGTTTTACACTCATTGTAGTTATATTGTAGTATGTAGGAGAACGCATTACCCCTAAGTACATTGATTCTTTTTGGAAAATTGCCCCGATATTCGCAAATTCGTTATTCGCAATGACTTGTAGGAACGCATCCTTTGCGATAACCGGGGTATTGCTGTACCCTTTTTTGTTTTCATGAAACTCACTGGCTTCATGATTGTCCGACCTCCTTCAAACCATTTTTCAATGATAGATATGTGAATGACACTTTCCTTAATTCAAGCATCTTTTTCATATTGACCAATTTCCAACCTAGTCTGCTCTTTTAATTGTGCCTGTTACGTCGTATATGTTGGCAGCTCCGTGCCCTAACATGAGGCACGGGTCGATGAGCATCGTGACATTAGTAGCCCTACTTCTTTACCGTTAAGCAGACTAGTTAAATGCTCAATCCGTGAACATTGCGAAAGCAATAACCATCCACTCAATAATAGTTTCTCAGTTTCAAGTACTGCACATAATGAAACGGTCGAAAGAATTCTTGAGTACTTACTTATACACACTAGTGACGGGACGATGCATCGCAATCGCAATCGCAATCGCGATACAATCGCACATTTTTTACAATCGCAATCGCAATTGCAATCGCATTTATTGAGTGCGTTTGTTGCGATTGTGAACAAAAGATTTAAATCTCTACAAAAGTTGCTATGAAAGCTGCTCTTTCACGCGTACTTAAAGGAAAGTTTAGCTAACAACAATACGGAATAATAAATAAATAATAAATAAGTCAAAAACAGAAATGAAAACGGGTTGCGAATTAGTTGAAAACAGAATAAAAAATTGGTTTAATAATAACAATAAGTACACCTCTTTATTTGCTCTATGTAAAATTGGAATGAAGGATTCAGTACCAGTATCAAAAAAACCACGGATGGAGTTGGTGAAGCCATTGGTTGAAACTGGACTTTCCTCACAGACTGAAGCAGGAGCTACATCAATACTTAACTCCCTGACTGAGGTAGGTAACGCGTTTAGGTATATATAAAGCATAGATGAGCGTTATGTGAGGCTAAAGCTAAAACATCGCAATCGCAATCGCGCGCTTTTCAAATTCTGACAATCGCAATCGCAATCGCAACAGCGATTGTATGAAATATGACAATCGTCCCATCACTAATACACACACACGTACACACACACACATAATATATATATATATATATATATATATATATATATATATATATATACATATACACACACTATATGTAAGTAAAATATAACAAATAAAAATATAACACGGAATGAAGACATTAAAGAAAGAAAAGAGATGAGTAAAAGTTGCGATGTAATAAAACTGCCCAACGAGGAAAATGATAAAAAGATAAAAACGAGAAACAGAGGAAATAAACAGCAGAAGAAAAATAATGATAATATCAAAATTAAAAACATAGAAAATAATCAAATAAAAAATAGAAGCGTAGAAAATACCATCTGTAAATACTACGCAGAAGGGTATTGCAGATATCGGGAAGAGCAATGCATATATGCACATCCCACGTTATGAAACACACATTACACAAGAAGATATTGCAAATTTAAAAAAGTGCAACTTCCACCATCTTACTGTCTGCAACACCAATGCAAGATATGGGAGGTGCAAATACGGACAAAAATGCCGTGACCACCACCCTCAAAGGAATCCGACAGGTGAGCAGACAAAACCAACAACAAAGAGGGCTACTAATTTTTTAGATGCAGCCCACACAATTCAAATATTGAATACCATCCAGCAAATACAAAGCCAACTGACAAATACAGGGATCCGAGAGTCGTACAGAAGGCATACAGAAAGACATTACATGCGATATCGGGACAACGGGTAACGAAACAGATAAAGAGAGGAAAATTCTCGGGGAATCACAAGGCAACGAAACAGGCACCACCTTTGGAAAACGAATCGGAACCACATGTATGTAAAAATGACAAAGAAAAAATAAAAATAATCCTAACCAACGTTGAGGGCCTTAAATCAAACCATTCCCCAGACAAAGTTTTATACCTGAAAGGACTCATGCAAGAAACTGGAGCAGACTTTGCATGCCTCACGGAAACCCATCTAAAGGACTGCCAGGCGAACTGTGAGTTCTGTATTGACAAAAAAGAAATACAAATTGGGAACTATAACATCCTCCGAGCTGACAGAACAGTGAGACGTAATAGAGGATGTGCTATTTACATACGCAAAAGGCATATGGCAGAAATGACTATAAGTACTTCAAACAGCTACGTTGAATGTGTAGCAGCAAAAGGTGATAAATTAAATATGGTACTAATTGTAATGTACAGACCCCCGAACTCGCCAACTTCAAAATTCTCAGATTCCATTACAGAGGTCAGAAACGGTAAAAGAGCTATATTCTCCAACCCCAAATATTTTTCTCTGTGGTGATTTTAATTTTCCATTCATGAAATATAAAAGGATAGGAATAATATATGTATTAGGGTGTGTCAATTTCAGTAAAGTCAACAATTCAAAAACTACTAATGCTCAATGATGTCATATTATCTTGCAAACTTAGAAATATCTTTAGTGTTGTTTAAAAAAAGCCATTTACCTACTTATATTTGACCATAAAGGTTTGAAATATAACCTAAATATGACTGGAGCATCATATATCAATGTGCCATTGATATGTGTAGTCAACTTTGGTTATTTTTGGTGCGCAGTATGGTTTCTAAGTTTCAAATAGTCACAAATGCTGGAGTTTGATTGTGAATGCATGTGTTTTCCCTCCTTTTTAACAATTTTCATTACTTCGTAATGTAAATATTGTGTAATTCAAATTATTCGAAATGTTATGTGTGACCCAAACTTTCTGTATATTTTGATATGATAGATATATGAAATTGTCATTACTTTGAATAATTAAGTCTTGTACCTATAACAACACAACCTTTTATCTGAGCTTATAGGAAGATATTAAGAATTTCAATTAACTTAATTTTATGTAATCATAATCAGTAGGCCTATCCAAATTTCATTGACATTTCTTTTGTTCACAGGTCCACAGGATGAGTCAGAAAGAAATCAGAACCCGAAGCAAATCAAGTTGTCACCTAAGTCATTTGGTGGGGACTGGGAGGGAACTTCCCCCTGCTGAGCTGCCCACAGCCAGAGATCTGCTGAGGTATGGTTTGTTGAGGAGAGAGATGAGTGAGGAAGACAGGAGGAATTACTCATTTAATGACCTGATTAACAACGGCATTGTTCCAGGGCTACTGGCTCAGGAGAAAGGCCACCGCTCTATTCACAGGATCTGTAATCAACACTGAGGTCAGGATCATGGCTAAAGTGAAGGCACTGTGGGATGAGGCATTTTTGGTGTCCATTGGCAATGTGAAGCTAGAGGTCAAAGATTGGTTCATGATGAAACTGGACAAATTGGTGGACATCCTGACCTGTCACTGTGTGATCGGGAGCTGCAGTGAGCTTGGGTTCAATCCTGTCTGCGACAGTGAGGTTCATATTGACTGCAGCTGCAGGAGCGAGCAGAAGATACCAGTGCAGGAGCTTGCCTTCATTAAAGGTCAGAGGGAAAAGGTGGGCAGTATGGGGGCACACCAGATGGGTCTAGCTGATCACCCTGAGACCAGGAGACAGGAAGCAGTGCTGCAGAGACAGGAGCAGAGAAGGAAGGCCGAGGAGAAGAGGAGGAGGAGGAAGGCAGAGGAGTCAGCCAAGAAAGAAGAGGAGTTGAGGGAGGAGTCACTGCTGGAGATGGAGTTGGAGGAGGCAGGGAGGAGAGAGGAGGACGAAGACTTCATGCCAGAGGCTGCGACAATTTCTTCCTTGCCTGTGGCTAAGAAGAAGAAAATACAACACTGAAGATATCACCAACATAGCTCTGGCTAGCTTGAGACATCATACTGGGCTCAAAGAGACTGCAGAGATTGCCACTGCTACCTGGATTGATGCTGGTCTTATCTCAGAGTTTGACACAGCACTGGTGATTGACCACAACAAGGTGAGGAGGGCTCAGGAGAGACTGACTAAGGAGCTGGTCAAGAAGTTTGATGAAGAGATTAGGAAAAATGGCATCACCTGTATCTTCTTTGATGGGAAAAGAGATGACACCAAAGTGATGATGGAAACTGAGGGCAGTGACAGGCAGTTTCCTGGCCTCATTAAGGAAGAACACTACAATATTTGTGGCATTTTGTACCAGAAGAAGCTGCAGAGGAGAGAAGTCATGCTGAGGTCATTGCTAATCATCTGGTGAACTGGCTAAGAGAGAGAGGAGCAGACCAGACCCTTTTGGCCATAAGAGGTGACAGTACTAATGTGAATACTGGCTGGGAGGGAGGAGTAATGCATTATGTGGACGCCAAGCTTAGCAGGAAGTTGGTGTGGATTGTCTGTAACTTGCACACTGGGGAGCTGAGTCACAGAAAACCTGATGACTGCACTGGATGGCAAGATATTCAGCAACAACAAATGGTCTGGGCCCCTAGGGAAGTTGTTAGACACTATCACCGAGCTGGAGATCAACCCAAACTTCACGAAGATCACCATTGGTCCTCCTCTACCCCATCTCAGTCAGGAGGTAGTCAAGGACCTCAGCACAGATCAATTATATGGCTACAGAATCATCACTGCCATCAGATCGGGAGAGGCACCTCAGAGTCTAGCTCTCTTGGAGATTGGGCCAGTCTGTCACAGTAGGTGGGTCACCACGGCTCTAAGGTTCTGCAGATTGTGGATTTCCAAACATGGGCTGAAGGGTAGGAACCTGAAGAATCTGAGGATAATTGTGGAATTCATAGTGGGAGTCTACATGACAAACTGGTTCAACATCAAGTTAAATCACAGCTGGGTGGAGGGTCGTATTGTACCAGCTGGAGCTGCTCAGAAGTCAGAAGAAGGAGGTGATAGGAATAGTGATGCCTACAGTGAAGAGATCAGCCTGGTATGCCCACTCTGAGGCTGTGCTCCAGGCCATGCTGTGCAGTGAGGTGGAGGAGGAGAGGAGGGAGGCAGTGAAGAGGATACTGGAAATCAGAGGTGAAGGAGATGAGGACACACAGGTAAGAGACTGCAGTGTCAGACCCAGAAAGACTCCTGACATCAACCCAGATGCCACCAAACTCTCGGAGCTTATTGACTGGAACTCTGGCGTGACTGAGCCTCCTCTGACCTGCTCCCTCACCACTGCTGCAATCAAGGAGTTTCTGGATAGACCAATGGAAGTTCCTGCATGGCCTTCACACACACAGTCAGTAGAGAGGTGTGTAAGGATGACAACTGAAGCAGCACAACATGTTTACTCACAAGAGAGGAGGAGGCGTACATCAGTGGCCAGGTGGCCAGTAGGGAGCTCATGTCCAGGAACAAGAGCAAGGCAGACATGGCATCCTTGGCAAAATTCAAGAAACCTACCTATATTTCTAAGTTTTAATATTGAAATACAATCAAAATGTCTTTAATTGTATATAATGTATGTAAAATGTAGTTATATACAATAAAAAAAATACTTGCAAAAATTGCTGATTTTTTCATAAACTTCAACTTCAAATATAAGTAGCTAGGAGTGGTCAAATCTGGATTTTAAAGCCATATTTCGATTTAGCACATAACAATACATCACTTGGTCACTAATAGTCTTTGAAAATCTAAAGATTTCACTTTGCTCCCTAAAATTTACATATCCTAATATGTATACACCAGGACAAGGGGGCACACGAGAAGACGAGGAGCAGGTAAAAGTGCTACTAGCTCTAGCTGATGAATTTATGTTAACACAAGAAATAACAGAAAACACAAGAAAAACAACTGCCTAGATCTGGTATTCACAAACAACAGCAACTAATTGATTACGTAGAAATATCCCCAACCATAATATCGGATCACATTATTGAAATAACAACCAATATACGTAAAAGCAACAGGAAAGGAAAGAACACGAACAACTGAAAGAAGCAAATTTGAATTTTTTAATTTTCACTCCAAAGCTATAAACTGGGAAGGTGTTGCATCCAGCATGGAAGTAACAGATTGGAAAACCATCTTCAAAGCCAAGACAACAGAAGAGATGCTAATGACCTTAGAGGAGAAGACGCTGGAAATTGTGGAGACATGTTCCAAAAATACAACAAAGAGAAAAGAGAAGCAGGTTCGAGAGACAAAAGAGGTCATTGTTCCGAAAGAGAAAAAGCTTGAGATCAACATCAGAAAACTATTAAATGATAAACTGCAGATTATCGATTGCGTCATACAGGAACCAATTGAGAAGCATACAGAAAAAGAAGACGACGACGCTGTAGAAGCATAAAGATTAACTCAAAGTACTTCTATGATTTTGCAAAAAGGAAGTCGAAAAGTCACACGACTATCGGACCTTTGAAAAATGAAGACAATGCTTTATCTGATGATCAACAAAAATATCTGAAATATTAAGAGCAAGGTACGAATCATCTTTCAGTATCCCAAAAACTGACAAACTGATATGCGATAGAAGCGCGTTCTTTGAAGAAGAACAACAAGGGGAAAGTATAACGGACTTCGACTTTATGACAGATGATATTACAAAAGCTCAGGGAAACTAAAAGCACACTCAGCGGCATGATCGGACAAATGGAATGCCACACTGATCAAAAACTGCAAGAATGCAATCGCTGAGCCCTATATTGGATATGGAGACGATCACTAGAAACGGGAGAAATACCAGGCATCCTGAAGAGCGCGAGTATAGTCCAATATATAAAGGACGAGATCGATCTGAGGCCAAAAACTATCGGCCAGTGTCACTTACATCTCATCTCACTAAAATATTTGAAAGAATGGTTACAGAAAATCTATGACTTTTTGGAAACTCAGAAAAAATTAAATGATAACCAACATGGATTTCGGTCAGGCAGATCATGCCTATCACAACTAATGGAACGCTACAACAACATTATTCATACACTTGAAAGTAATGAAAACTATGATGTGACATACACAGACTTTGCCAAAGCGTTCGACAAGTGTGACCATGGAATCATAATACATAAACTGAAATACATAGGAATAACAGGAAAAGTAGGAAAATGGATATATAATTTCCTTAGTGAGCGGCGGCAAGTCCTTACAGTACAAAGAATATCTTCATCAGAATCAGAGGTCCTCAGCTCAGTACCACAAGGAACAGTATTAGCTCCACTACTCTTCATAATCATGCTAACTGACATAGATGAGGACGTTACAGAGACAGCACAGTAACATCTTTTCCCGATGACACAAAGATTAGTAGAAAATAAGAAACTCAGAGGATGTAGGATCTCTACAAACAGACATGAACATAATCTACAAATGGACGGAAGACAACAATATGAAGTTTAACACTGAGAAATTTCAATTGTTACGGTATGAAAATAAGGGAGGACCTAAAATCCAGGAAATACTATGCCCAAAATGGACAGGAAATTCAGAGAAATTTTAAAGCAAAAGCTTTAGGAGTTGTAATGACATGATGCGAAATTTGAAACACAAAATAAGATAGCAGTAAACAGAGCAAAGAGAATAACTGGGCACATACTGAAAACCTTTAAACGGAGGGATAGGACTATAATGATTCCTCTACTGAAAACACTGATCATACCCAAATTGGAATACTGCTCGGTCCTAACATCCCCATATAAAAAATAAGACATTAGACAGCTAGAAGGGATTCATTGAAGCTTCACAACCAAGATCAATTGGTGCAAATAACTAAATTACTGGGAAAGATTACGCGAATTAAACCTATATTCACTGGAAAGGAGAAGAGAGAGATACACCATTATTTACACTTATAAAATAATGGAGAAACAAGCCTCTAATCTTATTCTGAACCCTATAACCACCCAAACAACGGTGGAAAGTAGAAAAGGAAGAGTGTGTCGTGTTCCCAAATTAAAGGCTAGACAGGCTAGAAAGGCTAGTCCCTGAAAGAAAATAATTTTGTTATGAGAGCTGCCAAAAGGTGTATATATATATATATATATATATATATATATAAGCAAACAACCACAAGGAAATATATCACGAAAGCGCTCGGACTTTGTGTTTCCTTTTCCTTGTGGTTGTTTGCTTATTAATAAGGTCACGTGTTATTTTGTGATTCTAGTGCATATATATATATATATATTATATAAGAATATACAATAATTACATAATTACATAATCAGAGTCAATTCTTTTGTGCCAGGCTGTTTTCCTTTTCTGTGCTTCAGAAATGGGTTTAGGAAATAGTAACAACACACCTGGTTTTTTTATTGTAAGCTAACCTAACCTTACCTAACCTAACGTAAACCTATATATGCATATATATATATATATATATATATATATATATACAGGGCGTCCCAAAAAAATGTACACACTTTAACAGCTGATAGCTCAATTGATGTTTCTTTCTTTCCAAGTTAAACCCATTAGAATTAATAATGGCAGTCAGACTAAGCTTTGAACAAAGGAAATTCATTCTAAAATGCTACTGGAAGTGTGAAAACGCAGTTGAAGTGCAAAGACAGTTTAGGAGGGAGTTTCAAACAGATCCACCAACGCGACTTACCATCACTCGAATTAGAGATAAGTTTGAAGCCGATGGAACTGTTCAGAATGTCCACAAGAAGCGTTCCGGAAGACCACGGACATCGACAAGCCCCACAAAGCAAGAAAGAGTACTGGAAACGTATCACCAAAGTCCAAGAAAATCTGTGCGGCAAGCGAGTCGTGAGGTAGGAATTTCAGAATCGTCT
>JAJOZX010001118.1:0-67500 GCA_023014485.1 Bathynomus jamesi
AAATTTTTGAAGGTGGACCACTCATTTTGTCTGGTGACTCAATATGTTTCTTTAAAATTAATCTGTCTGAGTTGTTGAAACGGTGGGTCGTCAATTTGTCTGAGGCGAATCGGAAGCAGGGATTTGGGAAGAACTTGCTCCTGCCAGACACTTAGTAAGAAACTTCCGTCGGATACGAATTGCATGCCCCTTCATTAATGTAGAAGAAAACATGGACACAAACGGAGACAAGCGAGGAACAGCAAGCCGAAGGAACGCGTGGTGAGCATTATATGAAAATTATTTCACGAAGGTAACACGTGAAAAATATTTATGATGAATAAAACCACGACAAAGGAAACACAAAATGGTGCTCAAGCGCTTTCGTCTAATGACATCCTCAGGAACACTGAAGTACATAAAAAGGTTAAGCCTATATATAGGTTACAGAAAGAAAAAAAAGAAAAATAATACATACATACACACACACACACATATATATATATATATATATATATATATATCATACATTCTATATATACAAATACATACATACATACATATATATACAATAAACAGAGAAGTACAAAAATAATAAAAATTAAAAATTAAAACCTTAAAGGATTACCAGTGAGGCGTACAGATTTGTAAGGAAAAATATCAATTTTTAGCACAAGATCAAATGGATTATAAAAATACAAAATTATACTGGAACTCTGCCGGGGTTTTAACACATGCTGCCTATGGTCAGTTTCGATATATAAAAAAAAAAAAAACAATAAATAAATAAAATGCAAATTAAAAGTTAATCGATTTTTAGCACAAGATCAAATGGATTATAAAAATACAAATTTATACTGGAACTCTGTCCGGGTTTTAACACACTGCTGCCTATGGTCAGGTTTTGATATATATAAAAAATATAAAATGCAAATTTAAAAGTTAATAAAGTAGAAGGCAAGTTTACCAAAGATTTAATGTTTTACCCTTCTTATCTAAATCCGTTTTAAAGGAATTCAAAATAACAGGATCGATTGAAAAAGAACCTTTGCTTATGTTGAAGTTATTTGAAAGTTGGATAATGGCAGAACTCAAGAATATTTCTATTAACAATGTTGCTTGAATGGAATAAAGAAGCATTATTCCATCAATACAGTGGCTAACTCTGACAAATGGACAAAAAGGGCACTGGACAACTGTCCTGTTCTAACGGAATATTGATGCTGTTTTATATGTGTGTGCAAATCTTTGGTAACTTGTCTTCTACTTTATTAACTTTTAATTTGCATTTTATTTTTTTATATATATCGAAACCTGACCATAGGTAGCAGTGTGTTAAAACCCGGCAGAGTTCCAGTATAAATTTGTATTTTTATAATCTTTGATCTTGTGCTAAAAATCGATTAACTTTTAATTTGCATTTTATTTTTTCATATATATCGAACCTGACCATAGGCAGCAGTGTGTTAAACCCGGGCAAGAGTTCCAGTATAATTTGTATTTTTATAATCCATTTGATCTTGTGCTAAAAATCTATATTTTTCCTTACAAATCTGTACGCCTCACTGTAATCCTTTAAGGTTTTAATTTTTATTTTTTTATTTTTACTTCTCTGTTTATTGTATATATATATATATATGTATGTATGTAATGTATGTATGTATGTATGTATGTATGTATATATATAGTGTGTGTATGTATGGTTATTTATTTTTTATTTTTTTCTTTCTGTAACCTATATATAGGCTTAACCTTTTTATGTACTTCAGTGTTTCCTACTGATGGAGTCATTAGACACAAAAGCGCTTGAGCACCATTTTGTGTTCCTTTCCTTCGTGGTTTTATTCATCATATATATATATATATATATATATTGGAGTACGCAGTCCATTTTGGAATCCGCATATGCGCAAAGTATAGACAAAATCGAAAGAGTTCAAAGACGAGCAACTAAGATGATTCCGTCTCTTAGGTCAAAGTCGTACGAGATAGGCTTAAGGAGTTTAGAATTGACTACTCTCGAGACTAGGAGTTAAGGTGTGATCTAATCCAGGTTTTCAAAATTATGAATGGGTTCGATAACGTAGATAGACATAACTTTTTCGAAATATCTCAATATAATAGGACTAGAAATAATGGGTGTAAGTTGACAAGTAGAAGGTTCGAGACAGCAGTTGCGAAAACTTTTTTACGCATAGAATAGTAAATACCTGGAATAGTTTGCCAGTAGAAGTAATTAGTAGCACGTCTATAAACATGTTTAAAAATCGATTAGACGCGCATGTTGATAGAAAGGGTATAGTTTAGGTAGTAAAATTAAGGCTTTCTGGGGATAATCCACACAGCTCAACACAAGTGTTGTGGGATATAGGGAGGAAGCGTCTTGGGTTAGGGGATACTCTCTGTCCTTACACACCCCATTTAAAGATATTCCTCTGCCGAGCGGTGCCCCCCATAGTACTGTGAGGTATTGAAAAACTCATGATCTTCACTTGCCCCACAAACACCTTTAAATGGGAGACCCAAAATGGGTGCACACACATTTCTACATTACTGTACAGTCTTTACAGCCACACCTACACTTTTTCTCGTAAGTGTATATATTGTAATGTATATGATTGTAAATTTTGACTTGGTCCACATCGATATGGACTGTGACTTGATGGATACCGTAATGAAATTGACTGGATTCTTTGGATCCGATATATTTGCGTGTCCGTTATAAATAGATATAGAGTGTAACATATTTGTGGACAGTAGTCTATTATGACTAGATCCTCTGGATCCAGAGATTCTGTCTTTAGTTTTAAATCGATAATTAATTGGTTTTAAATTGATAATTATTTAGTTTCGTAAAAATTGGTCGTTGCCAATTTACCGGCAGTTTTTTACATAAATTTCTTATGTTTTGTGGTTCGAAACCCACGTAAAATTGTAGGTCCCCTCCGCCACCACGGAGGACATACACAATACACGATTACAAACACAGTTAGGTAGACCAGCCATGAGTGGATCCTAGGGTCTTTGTTGGTCTGAAACATTATAACATTATTATATATATATATTAGGGTGTGAACGTTGCCCTCCAAAAATCAAAAAATGGTCCTACAATGCTGTTCAAAGTTTTAGTGTTGTGTATTTATCTAGGAAACACCCCTGTAAATTTTCTTGGAGATCAGTGCATGTTTGAGCTAGCACCGTCGTACCAGCAAGTATTGCTATTTCAGCTTGTGAACTTCATAAATAAGTGTGAAAATAGCACATTTTATTAGATTTTCATTTCCAGGTCTGGAATGCTGACCCACAAATTTTCCACGTATTATTTTATTGCATTTAATTTTAATGATGCTCTTTTCTTTTCCCTTGACAGTGATTTGATGTTGTGAATAGAGAATTTAATCATGGATACACGGCAAGATGATGAGTATGTCCAGAATGTTATTGGGCACCGTACCCCGAGAAGAAGAAAAGGAAATAAGGGCTGCAAACTGCCACTAATAGGCAGGTCTTACTATGTCTGTTAGCAAAACCTTCGGGATATGCATTGGGACCAGGCTTTATCTGCCACCATTGACAATGTGCTTTTGCATTACCAGAAGGCGAATGTCCCGACCATTACAGGCAGGAACAATATTGGCCGAGTGATTAAAACTTACTATGACAAAGACTACATGATGCTTATGAAAAAGAATGAGGATAGAAGACGGGCTGATGATCCTGGAATTATGAAGTTTAAATCAGAATTGAGCCTGACGATGAAATTTTATAAGAACACAGTGTTGAAGACATGGCGGCTTGCGAAAAAGGGAAAACTCAGGCTGAACAAGATGCCATCGATACTGACATACTCTTTATGAAAAGCATGCTAAGTGACAGAGTAGCTACCTACTCTGGGGGTAACAAGTACTCATGAAAAAGGTTCAGAAACGACAGAAAAGGCAGTGCAAAGAGAAGCGACGAGAGAGAGAGCAATGTGATCATGCTGAGAATGTACAGGCTGATATTGATTCACCTATTAGCTCTGATGAGGACTATGACATTGATGAGGCCAGCACTGCTGAACCAAGAGAAAACATCGGAGAACAGTGAAAGAGGGAGTTTCAATTTTTGTGCCCCATGATATTCTGAAGTTGGCAGAACTTGTTTCATGCAGTGTTCGAAACAACATCTCGCCAACCCAGCTGAGTGCAATTGTGTACTCCCTTGTATCTGCATGTGGTGGAGATACATCAAAGCTGAGTCTAAATGCAAGGATGGCCACCGTACCGAGCTTCCATTGTGTCAGAAATAGTTTAAAAATCATGATGAATGGCAACCTCAGACAAAGTACTGGTGCACTGGGATGGTAACTTATGGACACGCTGGATTCCAAAGGCACTGATGACCGCCTGCCCATTCTTGTGTCTGGTGTCAATGGCACAAAGCTTCTTGGAGTCCCACCTCTTCCACATTTGACTCAAAAGCTGGCCTGGTTCAAGGAGACTTGATATCAACAGCAACCAACAACTTCTGTCGATTGGGAGTGTGAACAGAATGTCGTTGGTATGGTTTTCGACACAACTTCATCCAATACAGGTAAACCTATTTCAAACATCAGCGTGAATTTATCACGACATTAATACCAAAATACAGTGAATGATTTAACAGAAATCTGCAAAAAGCACGTGCCTGAAATGGTGGCCTTAAACTACAATTACATTTTTTTTTCAGGACAAAAAACAGCTGCTTGCGTCTCCCTCCAAAAGGAATTAGAGCATGCCGTATTCTGGTGTGCCTGTCGCAGGCATGTGGGTGAAGTCATCCTAGGTGTTTGCTGGGATTGCTTGAAAGTGGAGGGCTCTTCAAGTCCAAACTAATGGTTTTCCAGAGGTGAGTCATAAGCTTTACAAAATAACAAGGAATATTATTATCTAATGAACAAATTTAGTGGAATTTCTTTTATTAGACTTATAAGATATACTAACACCAAGCAAATGATCGATCATATCAATCTTAATACTCCTAAAACAATATTATAGATTAGTACGAAATACAATAATCCCAATAATTGCATTTCTAGGCTCAAGACCATTTCTCTCACTGGCGTACAATGAAAAAAAGAATACTACTACCCACAATGCCTGGAGTGTTGAGGAGCGCCAGCAGGAATGGCTGACTTCTTCCGTGAATCTCTAGCCCAACCATTTACACGTGGCGACTACAAGGAGCTGGTAGAGCTTTGTCTGCTGCTTGTACTAAAGGATCCGAGCCAGTGAACTTCACAATGGTCTACCCCGCGCACTTCACAAAGCAAGGTGGATGGCTAAACTGCTCTATACCCTCAAGATTGTTCTTTTGTCAGCCAGATCAAAGAGCAGTTTCCTAAAGCCGAGGTTGTGACTAAAAGTCAAATCAGCAAGTTAGAACGGTTTTGCTGTGTTCACAGTCGCTGTTTATGTCCCATGGTGGATTGTTTGCCCCATTCCAGCAAGTGTGCCACTGAATGACTTGAATTTGGTCGAAACCTTGGCTGAATTTGCCCCATATGATGCACAATAGTTGACAAGCACGTGTGGCATTCAGTAGACACACTTGGTACCTAACTGAGGAGTTGGCCACACTGGCTTTGTTCTCGTCCAGTACAGAGAAAGGACAAAAGAGGAGATGAGGAAGGCCCTTCTTTGCCATGAAGGCACTGAAGTTACTAAGAGTGGGGCTCATCATTGGGCTATGGAAAGCCATATCTTCCCCCTGTCCCAGAAAGTGGCACTGCCCTGGTGGACCTAATTGGGCTGACTCAAGCCAGTTCTTCACCATTTTAGGCATGCCCTATCAGTTTCTCCACGTCCAGCCAGTGAATGAGCGGATCATGACGACTACCTGAACATGAAACGGGTTGTGGACAAGCTTCAGGTCGTCAATGAGGCTGCAGAGTGTGGTGTAAAACTTTGCCATGACTTTCTTAATGTTGCCAGGGATGAGGAGCGCTTTCAAGAAGTCCTTCAGTAGTTGAAAATGACAGACTCCGTGGTCCTAATCAGCGCAACGATCATCTGTTTCCAAACAAAAATCATGGTTTCTTGCTCTAGAGAATAATACCTTGTGAATATATGATAAAACCCCTTAATGTACCATGAGAGATAAGAATGATTAACTTTTTTGTGTTAGTGATAACAGCTTTTAATTAAGACAGGCAATGATTTTGTGTTAATATCCCTTATGATGGTTTGTGTATCTCATATATAGCGCGTATGCCGTATAAGCAAAATCGCTATTTTTTCAAATTGCTGCTCACTCAAATATGCATGAATCTTCAAAAAATTGCACGTGGGTATTTTTATGTTAATATGCAACACCAAAATTTTGAACAGAATTGTAGGACAAATTGGGGCAACTGTCCACACCCTAATATATATATAATATATTATATATATATATATATATTATATATATATATTAGGGTGTCCCAATTTTTTTTCTTACACACCTGACACATCGTGTCATGCCCGGATGTGGTTTGGGCTAAAGCATTGGCTGTGTGATTTTCAACTCGATCAGTTGATATTTAGAGGTCCCGACATTTGATGACTTTTTTTTTTGGTTTTCAGAATTGATCATTATGGCGTTGACAAGATCAAACATCAGTTGTGGCTTCTTGAGAGGTCTCCGATAGCAGAGCTGCTAAATCTCGATTACCAGTAATATGGACGTGTTGCTCTTTTCTTCTACCATCACCGCGACCAAAAGAAGACAGATCCAACAGTGTCAAGGCTGTAATATCGGCTGTATTAGAAATCTGGGCTAGAGCCAACTCGAATCTGGCAACAACCTCCATTCATGCCTCGACTAAACTGAAAGCTTTTGGTTCAGAGTATCGAAATTTTGCATAAAAACAAGAACAACTGGAATGACTTACAATATGCAGCGGGATGTATTCTTGGCTGATATGGAGGATATTTTTGATGTCGCCCGCTCAGAAGTTCTGGATCGGGGATATATCCCTCTTGAAGACACGGAATTCCTCATTTCCCAAAGGGCAGATCGACATACGAGTTACATGGGAGGTGAAGATAGAAAATATAATGCAGCCACAATGAAAAGACAGGAAAGGGAAAGAGCTCTTGAGCGGGCACACCGGCGTCAAACGGAGGAGGCTCTAGCTGTAGGAGTCACAGAAGAGGGCTACCGACAGCAGTTCTAGCACATCGTCAGCTGACAGTGGAAACGAAGCCGTCACTTGTGGACTTAAACCTTCGAAAGCTCCCAACACATGACAGACTAAAAGAAAGTCTGAGTGATCTTGACCTGGCAGCAACTTGGGATCACGAGGGCCTTTCTGTTCGACAGGCAACATCAGCGTTTGCTGCGACTGCAAATCCTTAGCTCTCGGTCCTGACAGTGTTCCATCAAAGAGCACGGTTCACCGCCGCTTCCCGCAAAGGCCCGTACAATGATAGGGACCAATGTTATTGGCCACCTCGAGCAGCTTCCACCTGACTGCAGATCCACTGGGACACAAGATACTCACTGACATCGAACAGGAGGGTAAGTCAGTCGATCGGATTGCTGTTGTGGTGACTGGGGATGTGTGGAAAGCTATGGAGCACCGAAATAATAGACGGCAACAGGACAGCAAATTGGCAAGCGCAGTCCTCAAGCGCTCACCCTAGTCGGAATTGAGGACAAGATCATAGGCATGGTTTGACACGATGGCATCAACACAGGGATAGTGCAAGGTGCTGCGCGCGTTTGTGAAGCGGCATTGGGAAAGATTTCTTTTATGGTTTGCTTGCCGTCATCACGTTCACGAAGTGATTCTCAAGGATGTCTTCGTCATGTGCTAGGAACACCACCAAGTCCTCAAATCCACTTTTCAGGAGATTCAAGGCGGCCTGGCCCATCAATGAACCACTGTCAGTTTGGATGCATTTGACAAGGACGAGTGCTAAAGCCTTCATAAATGACAATGCTTGCCTTTCACAATGCGACTTGAGGTAATAGACTATCTCCGCGATGCCCTAAGAAGTGGTAATCATCCTCGAGAGGATTATGAAGAACTTCGACGAGCCTCTTGTACTCGGAGACGACGTAGGACGTTACAAGCTTCGGCCTCCAGGGGCTTACCATCAGCCAGATGGATGGCCAAAAGCTATTTACTGCCTCAAAATACATTACTGCAGTCCCAGTTCTCCGAACTTCGTCTCCAAGAACTGCAAGGAGTTCGCCGTATGGCTCTCTTCGTGAGCCCTTGTATACGTGTGTCCTGGCACGAGGCTCCCATCGCATCAAATTCCCAAAAATGACGTTAGGCTGTGCAATCTTCTTGTAGGTTTACCCTGACAAGGACGTTGGAAACACAGCTTACCAGGCTGTGCTCCGTCATCTGTGGTATATCTCGGAGGACTTAATCTGTCTTGCACTGTTGATGACAGAGTTGACGACAATGAAAAGCGTAACATGACGGCTAACCTGAAAAAGCGCCCTGGGAAAGGACTCAAACGGTCCAAGGCAAGGACTGCAAGTGGATGGCCGTTTAAGTCTGTGGGTGACGAGTCGATCCACCACACTCTTCCAGTTTCTCCAAGTTGAGCCCACGTTCCTCACCAAAGACCCTGAAACATGGCCTACTGACGAAAACTACCATCTGGCAAAGAGCCAAGCTGCAGAACTGATGGTGGTCAATGATGCAGCAGAGCGAGGCATCGCCCTCATTGAGAAATACACAAGCAAACCTCTGTGCCGTGATGAAGAAGACCTCCAGTTCCTCCTTCAAACTGTCCACTCACACCGACGGAATGTGAGCCGGAAGGGAACAAAAACGGATCTCATGAAACACGTGTTTAGTTAAAATGCATAAACGTGATGCTTTGAAATTGTTGTTTGTGTGTTAAGATTAAAATACATGTTTATTTTGTATAATCATCTTTGTGATGGAACTTTTGAGAGAAATATTTCAGTTAATAGGAGAAATAAAGTGTTCAAAGTTCGGGACCTTTAAATTTCCTTCGATCTCTCTGAAATTTTACAGGAAGACTTCTAATGGGAAACATCAAAAGAGCGCAACACGAGCGGATTTGTATCCCGAAAAAAAATTTGTCCCCTATGAGTTTGGGACACCCTAATATATATATATATATATATATATATATATATATATATATATATATATATAGTTAGAAAATGACATTAGAAAATGAACCTCATTTCAAATTCAAACATAGGACCAATGCTAATTTGCTAATTTTCATTTTTCAGTTGTTTTTCTAGCCACTTACCATACCTAGCTTTTGCAGCATCTATTCTAGAGCATAGGTACAAGTAAATGAATGGGCTATTTTGTAGGCTAGATGCTAAATGTGGAATTACAACATCTGATTGATTTGACAACTGACACTCTATCAAGAAATATATTGTGGGTTAGATTAAATCAAGTTAGTTTCTTAGAGTGTCAATGTTATATTCTTGTCAATCTGATGGATATAGGTCTGCTAAATATGATAAAAAGGCTTAGACCAGTAAGTAGAACATTTTATTCCAGACACTGACATTAACTCTCAATTTATCACCATCAATAATCACTCATTGAGCTGCTGTGAAACCTGAGAGACCTCACAGCAACCCAATCTCCAGAATCTTCTGAAATGACATATGAAATGAACCTTAGTGATGTAGCAAGAGGATCGACTCCAAGTAATCAGTCAACTCATGCATGGTGACAATTGTCCCTCACTCTGGAACAGTCCTCTGATATATTAACCCTTTTATCTTGCCATGTTATTTTACTGATTTTGTTCTGGTTAATGCCAGACAATTTTATTCAGTCTCGGAAAAACCTCTGTGTAGTAAAAGGGTTGAGACATTTGCTTAATCCTTTACTGCAGAGATATTATTCTGAGACTGAATAAAACTATCTGGCATTAGCCAGAACAAAATCAGTAACACTGCCTGATAGAGGGTTAAAGTGGGTAAAGATAACATCATTGACACTCAAAACTTTAGTTTAGAGGGTTCTCACCCAAATCTCAAAACATACCTGGTATCTTTGTTAGAACTTTGGTTATGTATGTAGGTATCCTCAATGAGATGGAGAACCAACCATTTACACTGTACATTAGGCAGTAACCGGGATCTGCCCTGTGACTAAGTTTTCCACTTGAGGGGAAAACTAAATTTAAGGTTATTGATAAGGTTAGCTAAAAATGTACTTTGTTCAAATGTACGGTATTAAAATTCCCACACTATCACTCATTATTACTTAGGTTCATAGATATAAAAATACCTATATTGTTCACCTCACAACAAGTGGGGAGAAGCTAGTGATTAAAACCACAAGTTTTGTAGGTGTTTGCATAGTTTGGAAAGATACCCAACAGCTCCCAAACCTCTTAATAGGGCCTGGGAGGTCTCAGTAATCCCACTGGGCCAGAAACTTCTTGGAAAGCCAAGCCTTCAGAACAAAAATGTTTTTCTTTTTTTAAATGATTAAAACAGATCTGAAATTATCTCAGTATAGCAAATAATCAGAACTGAGACAATTACATGCCCATCATGCAACCAAACTGAGAAAAGAAAGCATCTGGCTTCTCTTAAACAGCGTGGTGCATGATCCTATAATCTTTTTTTTACCACTGGTGTTTTGTAGTGCTTAACCATTATAAGGGCCATAGCTAACTTGTCTTGATAATTTAAAATCATCATTTAAATCATTTTTTTAATGCCTTATTTCCTTTATAGAGACCTTACTGAAAAGCCTAACTTCAGTTACACTATCAATATACGGTACATGTATCACAATGAATTTTGAACATACTCAGGCTGAGCTAAATTGTATTTTTAACTCCCTTATGAGCAAAATAGGGTCTATTAATACAAACACATATCCAAAAGTTTAGAATATTATATATACTTATTAGTGTTAAGTTCTCCCCTTTCTGACATCAATGCAGTCATGGATTTCTGGTTGATGCCAGTGTGGGGGATAATCCCTAAATGTTTGTTGGCCATTTTCTTTACTAGGGATTTGTTGGTGGGGATATGGTATTTGTTTATTGAAGTGAATTTGGACAAAGCTTTTTCTCCCCCAACACTTGTACAAATGGTGAAGCCAGTGTTAACACATTTTTTTGTATAAATATTACCTACTTTCACAGTGAATGAGCCAAGAAAACCTTTAATGATTGTGATATGAATGATATTGCATTTGGAGTATGGCCACTGCTCTTCTGAACTCTCTAACTGCAAGCCTCCTCCTTTAAGGAGAGCATGCAGCACCAGACTTTCTACACTTTCTCATTCCTTTTCTGTCCAATTCTCTAATGCAAGGGTTAATCTGTATTCTCAATCTTTCATCTACTCAACTGGCCAACTCTGGGACAATCTTCCTCCATCCATCTTTCCTCCTCTCTATGACCTCCCATCTTATAAACAGTGTGTGTCTAGGCATCTCAAAAACCCTACTAGACCTTGATTCTCTTCTAGCGGTGGGGGGCGCCTTTGCCAGCATTTGCCCTTGACCCCTCCTTCCTGCATAAAAAAAGAATAAATAAAATAAAATGACATATTCATCAGATTCACACAATTTGTGTAATCACTCATTTACATTGCCCTCGTAACTAATAGCTATTTTGTTTTGCATTAGTTTATGAAAGACTTTTATTTCATAAATCTTGTTTCCTTTGTCTTGTAATGGGCTGGTGATGGTCAATAATTTTGTGAAGTTTATGTTGACATTATTTTGTGCCATGACCTACATTTCTAGCAAGAAATGCAGGTTAGGTTGAGGTTAAGAATACTAGAAAAATATATTTCTTGCTAGAAATGCAGGTCATGGGCATTTGCTGCATAATTACCTATGGTACCATAAAACCAGGGTGAATATGGACATTTCAAACTTTCTTCCATGTCAATTCAGCCACCCGAGAACATGACCATCTCAGATTTTCATGATATTTGGTACATTAGTAGCGTAATCCACACTTACAGTATATAGGCCCACAAAATAAAAATAAAAATCACTGCCGTAGTTTTAAGTCTATAATTAATAAATTTAACGTTACACTTGGAAAGAACAATTAAGAATTTAATTCATAACATTTGTGCTTAATTAAGGAAAATACTATGATTATTTATGTTGCATCAAATAAAATTTTTTTGAAAAACTATCTAAGGAAATATATATAATAAATTTAAAAGGTACTATAATTTAATACTCTATACACACAAAAATAACTTGATGGTGGTGTACAATAATTCAGTAGTGTGAAATCAAACAATATTCATGATAGGCCTACAGGAAGACTTTGTAAGATAGCTACTGTGTTGTACTAAAAAAATGTCTTCTTCCAAAAAAAAAAAAAAGAAATGGTGAAATAATTCAATAATCAATAAAAAAATATAAAATTATATAACTTTAAAGTAAGATTTTTCAAGCTAATAATAATGCATGTTATATATATGACAGGGCCATAAAGAATCAGAAACCTAATAAAATATGAACAGTTATGAAAGTATGTACTCATTTATAATATGCCTATAATAAAACTATGAATGTAATGAAGAACAAGCAAATTGCTAGTGTTCTAGGACAAACCATCCCAAAACATGGAGTTGAATTCTAAATACTGTATGCATGATTCAAGAAACTGAATATAGGCCTTCAAGTTTGAAAGACAGCCCATCAATTCGAGAAATTGCATACCATACTCTCTCTCCTAAGTAAAACATACACAAATTATTCGTTTTTAAGAATGAAGAAAGCATTTCATGTTGGGTTGTGTCAGTTACAAAAATTGGCAATTTAAAATAATTGAACAAGTGTTTTGCTCTGTCATTTATTTTAATGTTGAAAACCTCAATATAATGGCTATTTTCTCCTTATGATTAGTTATTGCCTCCTTAAATTATGTGTGAGAGTTTTTTCATTTGGTTTTGTAATGGCAGATTAGCTGTCTGTCGAATTTGGCGGATTAGGCCTCTCAAAATCTGTTCATCATTACAATTTGAGTCTTTTGGTATGACTATCGGGTAGGCTTCTCTTAAAAATGCTCTCTTAATCTTGTTGGCATGCGTCAAAACAGCTTTTTTCTTATTGGAAAATATTTCTCTAATAACAAAGTTATCGTTGAACCTATCAATAATTTGATACAGCCCAACATATTTAACTGGCCACT
This sequence comes from Bathynomus jamesi, assembly GCA_023014485.1. Lineage (NCBI taxonomy): Eukaryota > Metazoa > Arthropoda > Malacostraca > Isopoda > Cirolanidae > Bathynomus > Bathynomus jamesi. Next base: position 13,128 of record JAJOZX010001118.1, read on the forward strand.
TTAACTGTCTAATTGAGATGCTGTTCCCTCATTCCTTTTCCAAATGATGTCTCTAACTTGTAAGTCAATTTTGGTTGTGTTTTTATCGTATAGCTCTTTATTTACCTCGTGACATTTTTTCGTTTTCTTTTACGGATGTAAAGGCTTTATTTAATCTGAGCAACATTTCCACCCAAAGAGTAATTTAATTGCTGTTTTCCTAAAAAGCTCACAAATAGGAGTTCGGGATCTCGGCCATGAAACAAAAAAAGTGGGATGTTTTTAATACTGGTCTGATAGGACATGTTCAATGCTAAACAAGCAAATGGTAGCTGCTTATCCCAAGTTAAAGAATCGTTTTCCACTAGATGAGAAAGGCATTTTTTTTATATTCCTGTTTTGTCTTTCAACATAGGAGTTACCAGTCGACTTAAATGGGACAGTAAATTTTAATTTAATTTGCAAATTTGCACATACTTCTGTAAAAACAGCATTTTTTTTAATTCAGTACTGTTGTCTAAAGTACATTCAGCAAAACAGGCATTACTGCAAATAAAATTCATAAAAGCCTCAGTTACCATATTACCAGATTTATTTGGCACAGCAGTCGCCCAAACATATCGAGTAAAGTTATCAACCAAAACTAATGCATATTCATTCCCCTCATAAGATTTTGGCAATTGGATTAAGTCTATGGAAAGACGTTGCATAGGCCTATCAATAGGAGGGAACGTTCCTAATTCTGCCATTTGTTGGCCGTGCAATCGGCGCAATTGACATGGTACACACATTTTTGCTTACTGTTTAATATCTTTGATCATATTTGGCCAATAAAAATTTGATCTCATTCTTTCTAAGGTCCTCAAGAAACCCTGATGACACGCTACAAGAGTGTCATGAGTTAACTATAGGACAGCTATGACCAGCGATTTTGGTACGACAAGTTGATTTCTAACATGTGCTGTGTTCTTATGAATTTCCAGGACCCTATATAATATGCCTTCATCTAAATAGTATAAATGGCTTTCACTCAGTTTCCAAAGAGGTGCATTACAATCGCCGTTCAAATACTGTATAATGGGTTTTGAAAATTTATCCTCTGACTGCTCTTCCTGTACGGTTTCTAAATCTAACTGAAAAACCAATTGAGCACACTCGTCTGAACCTACCACGTTAATATTCAAGGCTGGGCCTACTGGAAGTCTCTCTTTCTGTTGTCCTCGAGGGGTAGTTGGCTAAAATATTTGCTTTTCCAGGTAAGTAATGAAATTTGAATGTCAAAAGTACTTAACTGTAGTGCCCATCCACACAATTTTGGATTTTTATGGTTCTTATTAAATATGTATGCTAATGGCCAGTCATCAGAATGAATATGAAATTTTACGACCATCACATAATGCACAAACTTATTAACTCCCTCAATTACAGCTATTGCTTCCTTCTCTATTATCAATTTCGAGACTTCAGAATCTAAGTTTCCTAGAAAAATAAGCAATGGGCATAGGGATTTCTGTCTCAGTTATAGTTATCTGACATCCACATTAAAACTGCACAGAGTCCTTTATTTGACGGGTCTGTGTATATGTGGAATGGTTTGATAAAATCAGGACTTTGTAAAATGGGAGCCTCAGTTAATTTTTGCTTTAATGTGTCAAATGTGATTTGATGTGATCTTTCCCATTTAAATTTATTGTTCTGTCACATTAATTCAGTCAAAGGTCCCGCAATAACCAAAAAATCCTTGATGAAACGACGATAAAAGCCTATTAGCCCTAAAAATTATCTAACTTTTCGTATTGTGGTAGGTGGTGAAACCTCTTGAATACAAGTCAGTTTCTCAGGTGATGGAGAAATGCCATGCTCAGAAACCTCATGGCCAAGAAATTTTACTGTATTCTTCGCAAAACTACATTTTGATAAGCCCAGTTTTAAAATGTAAGTTTCAAGCTGCGTTAATACTTTATCTAAATTGCTCAAATGATGTTCAAAGTTTTGGCCTGTGACAATAATGTCATCAATAAATGAATGACATATGTTACCCTGAATTTTCTATATTCAAATAGGCCATTAGGTGCCATAAATGCAGTCTTTTGACGATCTTCTGGATTAAGGGTTATTTGATAGTAACCATGCTTTAAATCTAATATGGAAAAAACTGTTGAACCATTTAGGTTATCAAATATGTCGTCAGATCTATTAATTAAGTATCTTTCTTCGTAATTGTGTTCAGTTTACGAAGATCAATGACTAATCTTGTCCCTCCATTTTTTTTTTTTTTTCACTAAGAGAATCAGTGATCGCCAAGCACTTTCAGATGGTTGAACAATGCCCATTTTCAGCATATTTTGAATGTGCTTTTCCACTAAAGCATGCAATGAGTATGGTAATCTGTTCTGTGGAGATTAGCATGTGTCTCATTGGGCAAAATGTAATGGATCAAGAGGCATTTCAGGTTTTGTACAATTGACCTCCCTAAATTCAAAAATGAAAATAAAATTTTTTTTGTGACAAGTGCAACACCTCCTTTTTCACATGTGAAAATCGTGAAAATTGCTAGTTACCCATAACTTTTGGAAACTTGCTTTCCTAGGGTTTGAGCTATCATTTGACCCCTTACAATGTACTGCTTTTCAGGAAAAATAGAAAAATTTATTTTTTGAACAAACATATACATTAAAATCTTGTTTAGTTTTGAATGACGGCATAAAGTCATGGGATTTAAGTACTGCTCTAATATAACCATCTCTTGAATCCTTTCCATACACTGCCCCAGACACTTCAGTTACCATCCTAATAGAGCGTTCTACACCTTGGGAGTGACATGGTATCCGGACAACAAGGGGCTCTTCAGTGATCTTATCGAGTTATTCGACAGAGAACTGCTTCGTGAGTGGTGGTTCCATTGTGCACTCATCCACTGGTGGAAGTAAATCTTCCAAATTCTGAGCACTTTGTTTGATCTTTGGTGGCCGAAATTCTCTGACTTGCTGTTGAGCAGGTTTGGGTCTTGATTACATCGATGGCCAATTTCCAGTTTGCTTGATCTGCATCTGCAAGCATTGCCAGTAGAACATTTTCAGGGTGAGCCCAATATGCATTTCTTTGGATCACAGGCCATGTGACAGTCTTGCTAGCTGGTGGCAGTAATCGTAGCAGCTTGATTTGCTCCAGGAAATGTTTTGGGCCATCTGTGCACCTTGGATGGCACTTGATGCTAAACCACATGGGCCCATAGTGGCACATGACAAACTGTGTGAGTGAATACAGTTCATCACTTGGCTGCGCCATCGCTACATATAGCCAACAAATTCTGCTGGCAGCTGTAACCCATCTTGCATGGGAGATTGGTCCAGGCTTCTCTCGTAGAAGATCTTCATTAATGACACCAGTCCTTATCACTTTCATCATTCTGTAGAGGTAGGCTTGGTCATGACTCAATTCAGTAAGGTCAACATCCGGGAGTGTGGCCATCAGCAATACAATGAATTCTAGAGGAAAGTGGCAAACTTCCACATGTGGCCAAAGCTTTGCCAATTGGTCCTTTCCATTGAGTTCCAGATTCTGTTGGGCCGATGAGTTCCTTGCACAAGTGGCGCAGTGGGATTTCTGTAGTCTGCATTTAAATGATGAACCAGTGCAAAGGGCGACCCAGGCGGCACTCTAGCAGGTGTATTGCTCCACTTCTGTGCCCTGTGTTTGTGGCTGTGCTGTCGGCTCCCACTGCAATTATCTTGTCTGCAATAGCTACCCATTTCTTCAATCGCATTTTGAAGTCCAACCGCAATGACAGTGCCAGTTCCTCATTCCAGTGTCAGATGGCTTAGATAGAAGGTTCCAGGCTCTCCAACCAGCACATAGTGGTCCTCAACTTTCTTTGTGCTGTACCATTTGTTCCCCTTTTTCTCTTTGACAAGTGTCATGTCTTTCGGCCCATCAAAAAATAAATCAGTGACTTCCACATCGTGGTAATTTACTGCTTCCTTCAGATCCCTCCGTACCTTCTGCCGTGCTCTCCATACTTTGTGGTGGTCAATTACGTTTATCTGATCATCAGAACTAATGATACCATAGTCAACCAATGTTACAGTGCTGATAGCTGCAGCAGCCCTGTTCGATACACCATACCAGTCAGCTTCCAAAGCAACAGTGGGAATCGGTGTGATGTTCCTGTTCTCCTGGGCACTTTCACCACTGGAGTCTGCTTCTGCTTGAGCTGATTCGACCATATCTACAAAGGATGCTATCTCTTGCCATTCCATTTTTCTTCTATTCTCTTCTTGTCTTTCTTGCATCTGATCCTCTCTTAACTTCCTTCTCTCCATCATCTGAGTCATATTCGTATCCAATCCACAGCACCATAAAGCATAATGGGTTAAAAATGAATCCTAGGGCCGGAATCACCCTAGGGGCCAGAATCACCCGTTTACAGTAGTAGTGCAAGCTTGAATAAAAATTATTTTTTTAATTTTTTCTTTATTTGAGATTTACCAACAATAAGAAAAATCTTGAGCAATTTATTTCAGCTTACTCTATATGATAATTAAAACAAAGCTTGCAATATTTTATTGTATTGCAATAAAGATAGCTACTTGAAACAAGACTCATTTTCAGTAACACCTGGCCAGAGCAAGATTTTGATCTAACCTCCAGCTGGAGGTGGAAATGTCTCAGAAAAGCCAAAACTTCCACCCTGCTGGAGTAGAGCAGGAGTTCCAGTACATCACTGCTAAAAAGTTTGTTTATACAAGGTAGGATGAAATCTGTAAATGTTTAGAATAACTTCAAACTGTTTTAAGTGACAAAGTTACTTCAAGATTCTTCATACATTTTTAACAAAATGTTATTAAATACAATACAAGTATAAATAATAAATAAGATCCATATATATTAATCAAAGTTTGTTAAACTTTCCAAAATTATTTTGTGGTGCCATTATGATAAAAAAATTTTTTGATGAAAACCCTTATGATAAGTAATTTAACACGAGTTCTGTTTGTAAAGGTTGTTCCTATAAATTTTGTATAGGAACTACCTATTTTGTTAAGTAAATTGCTGTGCCCAAAAAGGATAAAGGAAATACCTATGGCCATTTGTGCAATTACAGCAAAAATTAAAAAGCTTAAGTTAGGTCCAGACATGGGGTCTATTACTGGGTTTCTATTACTATTGATTCCTTCTACTACTATTACTTTAATTTTTATCTATTACTATTACTTTTGTATGTGGGGTACTTCACTCATTTGAAAAGGATCTTTGTCTATTTAAATGCAATTAGAAGCAGTGTTAACAAATATTTGTTTCAACCAAATCATTACAATTTCAGAGACTAGGTCTTGATAAATTTTGCTTTATCGAAGGAAAATTTGCCATAATATTAGTTCACATACATGTTTATTTTAGTTTAGAGTAGATTTAGTTCATTTTTCAGTCCTTTGTTCACACAATATGTCCAATGCCACTGTACGTAATAAAAAGTAATAGACTATTATCTATTACTTTACCTTCTATTACTATTACAGCAAAAAAATTGTGATCTATTACTTGAAAAATCCTGTAATAGTCTATTACTATTACCCCATGTCTGGTTGAGTTTAATTTCTATAAATTGTGCATTCATGGGATTCATTTTTATACCAAATGCATTTCTGGTAGTCTGAAGTTACACACACATCATAAAACTGAAATCATGTATCGTACCGTATAACATAGTTTTGGGGCATTTGTGCAACCAACTTTGCATGTTGCTAAGCTAAGAACTTAATTGTTATTTTCTTGCCATTCCGAGTTTAGTTTAAAGTAAGTATTTGGTGACTTTATTGAACTTTATTTTCAAATTGTTAATTGTAGGACATTTTTATACATATAATTAATTATTGTATTGAACTTCAAAAGTAACCATGAGTGGAACATCACCTGTTAAAGTTTTGAAGAGGATGCGGATTATAGCATAAGTGTTGTCATTGCTAGGTGGGTAATTCTACGAGAAATAGACAAATGAAGTACACGGTAACCTCTTCAAAATTCATGAAACTTGGTGTGAGGGTTGGTTTAGGTCCAAATTACAAATTTTTGAATTTTTTTGAAAATTGATCAAGTGGGTCAAATTTTATGGCTTGACCAAATTTTGGTCAAATGAAAAAACCAATAATTTTCAAACATAAATATCTCCAGAGGAATACGTGGAATCGCTCACCAAAAAAATTGCACAACTGACAAGACACCACTTCACGAATAAATGTCAGTCGAGTTACTTCAAAAATCTAAAAGAAACTCTGCCCAAAAATGAAGGTGTTTTGGTGGGCGATTTCGCAGAAAACTTCTCATTCATCATACAAGATTGTGCCCAGGGGTTTCATTGGGAGAACTCGCAATGTACAGTGCACCCATTCATTTATTATTCCAAAAACAATGCAGGAAAACTAATTTGCAAAAGTTACTGCTTCGTTTCAAACCATCGCAGGCATGATACAATTCTGGTTCATAGTTTTCTCAAAAAATTAATCCTGTGCATCCAACAACAAAATTCAAACCTAACTAAAATTCATTATTTCACAGATGGATGTGCAGCTCAGTCTAAGAATAAAACAAATTTTCTAAATTTATGCCATCATTTCAAAGACTTCAAAATTCATGCTGAGTGGAATTTTTTCGCGACATCCCACAGGAAGAATGCCTGTGACAGTATTGGCAGAATGGTAAAAAGAGCAGTCGCCAGAGAAAGCTTACGACGGCCTCTCAACCATCAAATCTTAACAACTGAGGACTTCTACAATTTCTGCTCTCAAGAATTCCTAACCACTATTGACTTTTTTTTACGTCTCTGAGGCAGAAGTTGTAGATGTAGAGCTTTCTTTGCAAAAACGTCTGAGTGAACCTATTACTTCTATCAAAGGTACTCAACAATTACATCGCTTCGTCCCAATTTCCAAGAATTCGTTGAAGGTTTATCCACTCTCTTAGAGTGCACAGTCAGTCGAAATAAGAGAGCTCATTAGAGTTTCTGCTTCGGATCAAGAACATAATACTGTCTCTCAACACGAAATTGAAACAGGCTCTTTTGTGGGTCGTATGTATGAAAATAAACTATGGCTCGGATTAGTCCAGTCCTTTGACTGTGAATATGATGATTTTCTGATAAAATTTCTCCATCCTTCAGGCGTATGTCCCTCATACGTTTTTCCTGCGCAAGATGATGTTTGTCACGTTCCAACAGAAAATATATTTGGGAGTATTGAAGCAAGTTTACGAGGAGGAACAAGAATACAATACATTTTTCTGCTTCAAGAATTAAATAACTTTTCAAAGAAGATAAAATAAATTCTATCGAATGTATACTATTTAAGATTGTCTATATAATACTTCTAAAATTTTTATCTAAGATTTGTGTATCTACTTAATAGTTATAAAAATCTTTTCAAATTCTTTTTTCTTATTATTATATTATTTGTCTAAAATTTGGATTCACTGGATGAGAATACTGTCTCTTAATTCATTCTCAAAGACTTGTGTACGTGTAGTATTAGGAAGAGTATTTTATACTCTGATAAGCGCTTTATAAATTAAACATTATTATTGTCAATATATTCTGTCCCTAAATATGAGAGAGGTTATGTATGTACATTGTACATATATTTTAAAAGATTTTTTCTCCTTTGGTTTATCTATATGTATTTTTTATACGAATTGAAAATTCTTTTTTTGGACTAACAAGTCTGTAATAAATCTTCGTCATCTGAAAAAAAAATTTATTACTTAATTTCAAACTCAGTTTTGAGCCTTATAATAAACTATAAGCTGACTTTTTATTACTTATTATGGTGTATGTACATCAAAAACATTTTTTATTCTTGGTCTTTTTTTCGAAAAATGATATCTTCACTGCCAAATCGCAAAAAAAAAAAATTGACATTTTTTCCAAAAAATCATAATTTTATTTTTGTTACCCTAAAAAAATGATACATATTTAGAAACTACAGTTAATTTTACATATTTTATCATTTAAGACTTATTACGCTACCACAATTAGCAGCTGAGATATTTACGTTTGAAAATTGTTGGTTTTTTCATTTGGCCAAAATTTGGTCAAGCCAAGTGTACATTTGGCACTTTCATTTGTCTATTTGTTCTGGAATTACCCAGGTGTCGAATTATGTGGATATTCTATATATGTCTCTCTCAAAAAGCAAGCTGACAACCTTGGATTATAAAGCACTGTGTGACATCAATGAACATATTTCCTGTTCAAGAGTCTTTGTGTTGAAATGGGGCAAAGGATTTGGTCTTCTTGGAGGGGTGTTTGGAGAAGAGAGTCCACTTGTTGTATCAAATGGTGTTTATGGAATGATCTTTTACAGTTTAGTGATTGTATTAGGTGAATTAATGAAAGTGACTACTGCCAAAGTCCAATGATGTATTGTCCTTATAACAAATGTGATGTGTGTGTACTTAGTTTACATATTGTTCTTTGTCTTGAAAGACATGTGCGTTGTATGTATAGCGACATACATTATCAACTTCCTTCTAGCAGTTTGTTGCATTGTAAGGGTGAATTACCTTGGCTCCCTCAGAAATAAAAAGAAGAATTCTAATAAGGGTTCCGTGAATGCTGTTAAAAATTCTTCCACTTCTAATAAGAATACTTCATCAAACACTAATAAGAATTCTACTTCTAATAAGAACCCCACTTCTAATAAAAATTCCTCTAACCCCAATAAGAATTCTAATGCCACTAAGAATCCCAGTTCAAATAAGAGTTCTAAGAAAAAGACAAACTGAATGTGCTTTCAATGCTCAATTTTGCATTCATAATGCTTTTTAATTAATTCCATTTAAGCAAATCTCTCTAAACTTATAATGTGTAGTCTGTTAACAGACTTCTTGGAAAATCTCTCTCTCCCTCTCTGAGAAATTTGTCTCCAACCTAAAAACAAATCTATGAATTAGAGTTGCACCGATGTATCGGTATCGGTATCGGCCATATTGGCCACTTTTCACAAAGTATCGGTATCGGCCGATACTGTTCGGAAAACCGATACCGATACTTTGAATTACTTTTTGAAGAAATTATCTTATTTTATATAAAATTAAATTTTTTTATTATTATACAGTAATATCTTATTTAGTTGTTTAATATATATTTTATCAAAATTAGCAATGTTTACATTTACTAACAAAACAAAAAATCATAAAATGTAACTATAAGCCCCTATACAAGATTACAAATATTCAATACAGTAATACAGTATCATATAAATATACAATTTCAAATTACAGTAATAGTTTTCAGTAAAAATGAAAGTTTTGTAAAGTTGTTCATAGATGGCACCACGCGGCATGCGTAATCATAATAAACCATTCAGTTGCTCGAATGCTTGAATCTCGTGTGTAAAGTTATTGATAATACACTACCATTATATGCATTCATTGGTTTAGAACTTTATATAAGATATATATATATTTTCTTTTTCTTAATTTAATTTCAAATATATATATTGATAAAATAAAAAATATTAACATAATTAAATTACAGGCTCTAGCTATATATTATATTATTATGAAATTAAATGGAACTAAAGTTGGGACTGGGAAAGGCATTTTAAGTTAATTGAGATATTATATCATTTACTTGAACTTTTATTAATAATCAATTTTAAAACTATTAATTAATTAAAAAGTATCGGTATCGGTATCGGCCAAAATATTGGTATCGGTGCAACTCTACTATGAATATATAATTTATGGAAACTGAACATTTTAGTGTTACTCTAAATAATTACTGTACTATGAAATCTCACATAGGGCCTAGTTACTGCTCTATCATTGCAGGTCATTATGCAGAAAATGACATGGCCTGAAGTTGAATTCAAAAATATATTTTTCTAGTGTATTTTGGTGTGCTCTGTTCAAATATAACCTTCATTTTCTGTGCAAATGAAAATAAATATAATTTTCGGTACATTAAAATAATACCTTACAAAGGTTCCGCGTGATGATTTCTCATTTCGCGAAGGTCAAGCTTGTCGCCCCTCCTCTCGAGTTGGCCTGGTGAAGTAGTGAGTTGGATTCTTGCGCTCTCCACCTCACATAGCCAGGTACGCCCGGCTCATCAGGGATTGTTCTGAGCCAGGCATCTAGTCTTCTTTTGAAGATTTCCACTGCAACTCCCTTCATGTTTCTTAGGTCTTTGGGCAACTGATTAAACAGTTTTGGTCCTCTCACTACAAAACTATTTTCTTTCAGGGTTAAGGATGTTCCCTGTCTCGCCTTCAATTTGGGAATACGACACAGTCTACCGCTTCTACTTTCCATCGTTGTTTGGGGAGTTATGGGATTCAGAGTAAGATTAGGGACTAGTTTCTCCATTATTTTCCAATTGTAAATAATGGTGTATCTCTCTCTCCTCCTTTCCAGTGAATATAGGTCTAGTTCTCGTAACCTTTCCCAGTAATTTAGTTCTTTGCACCCATTGATCTTGGCTGTGAAGCTTCTTTGGATCCCCTCCAGCTGTCTAATGTCTTCTTTTTTATATGGGGAAGTTAGGACCGAGCAGTATTCTAATTTGGGTATTATCAGGGTTTTCAGTAGAGGAATCATTACATTCCTATCCCTTCATTTAAAAGTTCTCAATATCTGACCCGTTATTCTCTTGCTCTGTTTACTGCTATCTTATTTTGTGTTTCAAATTTCGCATCATCTGTCATTACAACCCCTAAATCTTTTGCTCTGGAATTTCTCTGAATTTCCTGTCCATTTGGGGTATAATATTCCATGCACTTTAGGTCTTCTCTTTTTCCATACCGTAATAGCTGAAATTTCTCGGTGTTAAACTTCATATTGTTGTCTTCAGTCCACTTGTAGATTTTGTTTATATATATATATTTAGTGTATTTGTAGTTGGGGGTGGTATGACATCATGTTACTCTGCGACTTAATTAGTTTGTTGGTTTCTGTTCTGGCTATTTTTTTTTCTAATTGGATTCAGTTTGGTGATGTTTGTGATAGAATTATGATGTGCCATTTGTGTGGTTTCGACTTTGAGAACTTGAATTGTCATGTGGGTCATTCTCTGTCAGATCAACCCAAAAAAATTGAAATTAACACCCTCATCTCTCATATTTTGCTGAAATTTGGTTTATAGGGAGTTTGTGAGCCCTGAATCCATTTCTGAAATTATAAGGTCAATCCGACCAATGGTTCAAGAGATATGACCTCGGGCAATTTGAGGTCACTCGCGAGGTTACTAACATTTGGCGAGCCATAACTTGGGTAATAATTGTCATAATTATATAAAAGTATATATATTTAGAATCAGAAAATGACAATGAATCCAAATATGCAAGTTTTAGAACTCTAGGTTGAAAAATAAAAAAGTTACACTGTAACCAAAATTTGAGGTCACGATTTGACCTCTGGGTATCAAATGAGAATTTTTTTTTTAAATGTAAAAAATGAAGGCATAGGCATTGGCTATTAGAATCAGCAAAAAAAAAGTTTGTTTATGTTAGTATTTTTCATGTAAACTAACATATAAGTGAACACCATATTCATAAGTTGTGCGTCAATTCTACCTATTTTTTCACACTTAAGCTCATAATTTGACCTATAGAAATTAAAATTACATTTTTTATAGATATAAAAAACAAAGTCAGAGTTCTTGACTAATAGAAACAATCATAAAAAGTTTGTTTATGTTGGTACTTTTCATGTAACTAACTTATAAGTGAACACCATATTTATAAATTGCTTGTCATTTCAAGGAATTTTTATATCTTAGCTATCAATTTGACCTCAAGCTCCAAGAATTTAATAAAAATTGTATTTCACTGCTAATCTACACTGGCAATAATAGTTATAATAGTGAAAGGGGAAGACTAAGCTCACATGTAGCCTAAACAAACCTGTTGAAACATGTTGCTACTTGTCTAAGTGCAGAATCAACACAGATAGTTGCAAAATTCCTTGTCTACAGGTTAGTACAGTTCCAGCCAGCACTGTGGGTGGCTGGTGGGTATGGTGTTTTAATGAGCCTCAGAGACTATCAAGGCCTAAAATATTAAGTGTGTATAGCTATATATTTTCTAAAAAATATATATTACCTAATTGTAAATCCTATATCTTTACAGATCAAAATACAATGGTTCGGCACTTGAAATACTGCCAGGACCCTATTCAAAACACAAGAAACGCATAACAATCAATCTTAGAAAAGTGACTGATGTACTTGTTGAAAAATGTGCTGGAAGAGTGAAAAAAGACTCATTGTTGTGTGTGAACTGCTGGACACTGATAATGAAAAACCCCACTATACTTAGTACCACTGAAAACAACGAGTCTGAGCAGGATTCAAATGAATCATCTACTATCAGTGGCTTGAGTAACATCTCTTCAATTCAAGATCTGGACAATGACAGTGATTGCTTGATAAAGAAAAATCCTTCAACTTCAGTTGAACCAGTTCTAGCATTTCTGGACCAAACACCAGTTAAAAAAAGTAAGTAATAAATTAATATAATAACTTATACTTTACTACAAGGTCTGTTTGATCTACTATATAGCCAATTATATAGCATTTAAGGTACTATAATTAATATTTAATTACTAATATTCAGGTGTGTGAAACCTTTTTTTCTGTTCTTTTCAGAAGGGCTGTCATTAAGCCAGAAAAAGCGCAAGGCTCATGGTAAGCTATCATCTGCTCAGAAACACCTGAAGGAGAGGCTAGAACTCAGTTATGGTGTTCAAATTACTGAGGAGGTAAGTGATACTTCAAAACCTGAAACTAAATCTGAAAAACATCTAGACAAATTAATGAATGAATTGAAACAGTCATCCCTGGAGAGCAAATGTCACCATCACAAACTACAAATATTGACACTCCCACCATACACAACTGAAAAAACAGCGTTTCTTTCAAACTACAACATACATGGTGAAAAGAAGCCGTTCACTTAAATCAGAACATGGAATCCTTCCGAAGATTCCACTAATGAGCAAAGGAAAAGTGATATCTGAAGAACACAAAGATATAGTTAGAAGATTCTATGAGTCAGAAGAGGTTAGTCGTATGTGTCCTGGCCAAAAGGATTGCGTGAAAGTTATCAGTGCTGAAGGTGCAATGAAGGTGCAAAAACAATTGGTCCTCGGGAATTTAAGAGAGATGTTTGAACTATATAAAATGATGAAAAGAATCCCAAAATAGGATTTTCCACATTTGCAAAATTACGGCCATCATATTGTGTGCTTGCCGGTAGTGGTGGGACTCATTCTGTCTGTGTCTGCACATACCATCAAAATCCAAAATTGCAGCTGGCTGCATTGGGAGAAAGAGGTCTTTCATACAAGGATCTTATGGATTACAGTGTCTGCAGTACAGAAAGAGAGACTTGCATGATGCAACTTTGCAATGATTGCCCAAGAGAAGAGGGTGTCCTGGATTTTCTTGAGTTACTTGACAGTGTGAAATCAGCTCCAAATGAAATATCTTACAAGCAATGGGTGACTGTTGACCGTTGTACAATGGTTGATAAGGTGGAGCCACTTCATGAATACTTATCATCCCTAAGCATGAAAATATCCCGCATGGTTCGTCATCACTTTGTTGCTCAGCAACAATCACAGTACTTCAAGCAGTTGAAAGAAACACTACCACCTCAGAGCGAGGTAGTTATAGTAGGTGATTTCTCTGAGAATTATTCTTTCATTGTCCAGGATGCTGCCCAAGGGTTTCACTGGGACAATTCACAGTGTACAGTTCACCCTTTTGTCATCTATTATAGATCATCTGCAGACCAGGAACTTAGCCATTTTAGTGTCTGTTTCTTATCTGCATCACTAAAACACAACACTATAATGGTTTACTCATTCATATTGAAGCTTATGACATATGTTAAATTCAGATGCCCACAATTGAAGAAGGTGCACTATTTCTCAGATGGATGTGCTGGCCAATATAAGAACAGATACAACTTCACAAATCTCTGTTACCATGAGAGGATTTTGGTCTATCTTGTGAATGGCACTTCTTTGCTACATCCCATGGCAAAAATGCATGTGATGGGATTGGAGGAACAGTGAAAAGAGCTACTGCTCGTGCCAGTTTGCAGAGAACTACAGAGAAGCAAATTCTTACACCAGAACACATGTTTCAGTTTTGTGAAGAAAACTTGAGCAAGAAGATAAATTTTTTCTTTGTAACTACAGCTGATTTGAAAGATGCAGAAGAACGGTTGGAACATCGATTCAAGGATAGTAGGGCTATTCCTGGAACTCAGAAATATCATAGATTTGTTCCCCTAAACAAGGAAGAACTGATGGTGTATCCCATTTCAAGTGGCATTGGAGAAAAGAAAAGAATAAGGAAAAGTCATTTTACTAATGAACCTGCAATGCTTGGTAACCTAAAATGTGTCAAACCAGGAGAGTATGTTGGCTGCATTATGACATGCAAGTTTGGTATGGAATTGTGGAGGAATATTGTGAAGAGTTTGATGATTTCACTGTGAACTTTCTACATCCCTCTGGGTCATCAGGATCAAGTGCATATTATTATCCATCAAACAAGGATTCATGTGCAGTGCCAGGACATCATATATTAACTGTAATGATTTGTCCTACCCTAAGAGGAGGCAGCAGAATTCAATACATTTTTCCACAAAAGGAAATTGATGAGAGCATCGAGCATGCAAAAATTGTATTAGGCTAGCACATGAATCCTCTAAGTAGGTCTTCCCTTTCACTATTATAACTATTATTGCCAGTGTAGATTAGCAGTGAAATACAATTTACATTTTTTGCCTTTGTTTTTATATCTATAAAAAAATGTAATTTTAATTTCTATAGGTCAAATTATGAGCTTAAGTGTGAAAAAATAGGTAGAATTGACGCACAACTTATGAATATGGTGTTCACTTATATGTTAGTTACATGAAAAATACTAACAAACAAACTTTTTTTGCCAATTCTAATAGCCAATGCCTATGCCTTCATTTTTTACATTTAAAAAAAAATTCTCATTTGATACCCCAGAGGTCAAATCGTGACCTCAAATTTTGGTTACAGTGTAACTTTTTTATTTTTCAACCTAGAGTTCTAAAACTTGCATATTTGGATTCCTTGTCATTTTCTGATTCTAAATATATATACTTTTATATAATTGTGACCATTATTACCCAAGTTATGGGTCGCCAAATGTTAGTGACCTCGCAAGTGGAGGAATATTGTGAAGAGTTTGATGATTTCACTGTGAACTTTCTACATCCCTCTGGGTCATCAGGATCAAGTGCATATTATTATCCATCAAACAAGGATTCATGTGCAGTGCCAGGACATCATATATTAACTGTAATGATTTGTCCTACCCTAAGAGGAGGCAGCAGAATTCAATACATTTTTCCACAAAAGGAAATTGATGAGAGCATCGAGCATGCAAAAATTGTATTAGGCTAGCACATGAATCCTCTAAGTAGGTCTTCCCCTTTCACTATTATAACTATTATTGCCAGTGTAGATTAGCAGTGAAATACAATTTTACATTTTTGCCTTTGTTTTATATCTAAAAAAAATGTAATTTTAATTTCTATAGGTCAAATTATGAGCTTAAGTGTGAAAAAATAGGTAGAATTGACGCACAACTTATGAATATGGTGTTCACTTATATGTTAGTTACATGAAAAATACTAACAAACAAACTTTTTTTTGCCAATTCTAATAGCCAATGCCTATGCCTTCATTTTTTACATTTAAAAAAAAAATTCTCATTTGATACCCCAGAGGTCAAATCGTGACCTCAAATTTTGGTTACAGTGTAACTTTTTTATTTTTCAACCTAGAGTTCTAAAACTTGCATATTTGGATTCCTTGTCATTTTCTGATTCTAAATATATATACTTTTATATAATTGTGACCATTATTACCCAAGTTATGGGTCGCCAAATGTTAGTGACCTCGCAAGTGACCTCAAATTTCCCGAGGTCATATCTCTTGAACCGTTGGTCAGATTGACCTTATAATTTCAGAAATGGATTCTGGGCCCACAAACTCCCTATAAACCAAATTTCAGCAAAATCTGAGAGATGAGGGTGTTAGGCACTGGTTGATCTGACAGAGAATGACCCATGTGCCCTAGATGATAATACGAAAAGACCAGAAGATATTTAGATGAAATAACCAATATTAACCTGTTAGGTTAATTGAATGCCTGGTTAGGTTAATCGAATGCCCGGTTAAGTCAACTGTATGCCCTTGATGATTGGTTAGGTTGTTGTCATGATATTTTCGTTAGTTTAAACAAAAATGATGAGAGCAAACTTTTCTGGTTAATTCTGAGGTGTTTTGCACATTTCCTGTAGTAACACATCATTTACAAAATCTTGTAACATGAACATGTTAGGTTATGCTTTATTGTATAAAATGTAGTAAAAAATACATTTTTCAAGTGTATTTTGGTGTGCGTTTGAATATGACCTTCATTTCTTGCGCAAATGAACAGAAATACAGTTGTCATTGCATGGCCCAAACACGTATTTCCATTCATTTGCACAAGAAATGAAGGTCATATTTGAACAAAGCGCACCAAAATACACTAGAAAAATGTATTTTTGAATTCAACTTCAGGCCATGTCATTTTCTGCATAATGACTTCATTGCATCCTTGGGGAGGAGGGAGGGGGAACTATACTATCATCAACTACATATCTCTAAGGCGTGAAGCAAAGTGTAATAAAAAAGTCCAAGTGTGAATTTAAAATCTCCATAGCTCGTGACAGTAAAGAAAACCCCAAGCAATTCTTTCAATACATCAACAATAGAAATCCAGTAAAAACTGTCTTGGGGCCATTGAAAAATGTTAATGGAGATCTAGTTTCTGAAAACAAGGAAATGGCTACCTTGGTAAATGAATTTTTTACATCATTTTTTGCTATGTAAGATGTAACTAATATCCCTACAGTCATAGACATAATACCTTTTGATAATGGTAATATTCTGGATAATATTGTGGTTAGTGAAGGGAAGGTAATGCGCTATATTGATAAAATGAAAATGCGTAAATCACCAGGGCTGGATTCCATATATCCCATACAACTAAAAAATTAAAAGGTAACGGTTCAGAATAGGGGTGCCACCTCAATTTGTGTTTTTTCCACCAAAACATGCTAAAACCATTGGTTTCCTGTTGTTTAGGATGAATGTGACCATCGCCATTACAGTAAATTATTGCTTGAAGTGATTTCACCCCCCCCAACACCTCCTACAATCTGGGGGGACCACCGTGGGAACCAGGACCACAGCACAAGCAATAATTTACTGTAATAGCGATGGTCAGATTTATCCTAAACAAAAGGAAATCAATGGTTTTAGCATGTTTTGGAGGAAAAAAAACGTGTCATGTAACGCATCAAAAAACATGAGAAAAACCTAACCTAACTAACCTAAAAAATATAAAACCCTATACTGATCAATTTGTGATATGTGATCTTTACGGGGTCTCCACCCCCGTACCCCCGAGACCTAAATTATACAAATTGCACACACTATATTTAAAGGGAGAACACCATGCGAGATCTACTAGCGTCACCTCACACCGAAGCCATTTTCAAACTGAAGTGAATGAATGATACAATAGTAGGGTTGCCAACTCAAAATTTCCTAGATTCATACCCAAAAATATGTTTTTCATAATTTTCTAACTTCATTTTTTTGACTATGCGACACATGCAATCAACGTATTTTAATGAAACAACTTTATCTCTATGGTATTTTTCAAAATTTTGCTTAAGTGGCGCCCGTATTCTGAACTATTACCAATTAAAAGATAGCATTGTTGTGCTGCTAACAAAGATTTTTAATGCATCTATTTCTGATGGGTGCGTACCAGATAATTTCAAGTTAGCAAACGTAACACCTATCTTTAAGAAAGGCAATAAAGGTGCAGCGGGAAACTATAGGCCAATCAGTTTAATGTCTGTTGTAGGTAAGCTACTGGAATCAATAATTAGGGATCGTATAGTCGAACACTTAGAATTGCACAACTTCATTAGAAATACGCAGCATGGTTTTAGGTGAAACAAATCTTGCTTAACTAATCTTTTAGAATTTTTTCAAAGCATGGTTGACATTTACGATACACATCAGGCAGTTGATGTAGTGTACTTAAATTTTCAAAAAGCATTTGACACCGTACCGCACAAAAGACTGAGAAAACTAAAGCTCATGGAATCAGGGGTGTAGTAATAAATTGGATAGAAGAGTGGTTGCGAGGTAGGAAACAGAGGGTGGTCATTGATGGAGCGGAGTTGTTGGGCTAATGTAGCAAGTGGCGTTCCTCAGGGTTCTATATTGGGCCCCTTGCTTTTTCTTATATATATATTAATGATTTGTATGTAGGCCGAGTCGGTACAGTTTCAAAGTTTGCGGATGATACGAAGCTGGGTGGTAGGGCAATTAATGACGAAGATAGAGGGAAAATCCAGGAAGATCTGAATAAAATCGTTGATTGGTCAGTCACATGGCAAATGAGATTTAACGTTGATAAGTGCAAAATTTTGCATATAGGTTCGTGTAATGGTAATTTTGCGTATAGTATGTCAGGGAATGATTTAACAAGTGTAGAGCAGGAAAAAAAATTAGGAGTTATAGTCACTGGTGATTTAAAAGTAGCAAAACAAAGTACAGCAATGGTCAATAAGGCGAACAAAGTGTTAGGTTTTATAGTTTGGAATTTTGAGTACAAATCGCGCGATATTATAGTTCCTCTTTATAAATCATTAGTTAGACCACATTTGGAGTACACAGCCCAATTTTGGAATCTGCATATGCACAAAGATATAGACAAAATTGAAAGAGTTCAAAGACGAGCAACTAAGATGATTCCGTCGCTTAGGTCAAAGTCGTACAAGGATAGGCTTAAGCAGTGGCGACTTGTGACTTTCAGTTATGGGGGTGCTGCCTCAGAAATTGCGAACAATTGTGTCGATTATATATATATATATGAGAGAGAAAGTCGAATAGATAGAGAGATAACTACTCACTACTCAGTCATAAAAATAAGTAAAATAGTATCATAAAATCAATTATAGGGTATGAAAATAAAAACCCACTCTGAGGAGGATGCCAGTGGGCGTCGAAACTGTTGTGGAAATAAACTCTGTCTATTAGAGTGGGTTTTTATTTTCATATTTTGACCCACGTAGAAAAAAAGTTTTTTGCATCAATTATAGGGTACCGGTACTTACGCTTAACGGGTAATTTCAAATTTGCCAAAAATTTTATTTATAAACAAATTCCCTTCTTCTGTTTTTATTCTGAGCGAAAAAATATTCTAAGAAATGAAAGCTATATATTGTAAATAATCCCATTATTACATAATTAACTTCAATCTCACGACAAAAAATAAATGATAACGAATCATTTATAAATGCAATTCAGAAATTAAATTTTGAATTAGCAAACGATACAGCAACACAACTACCACGTCAAACAAACAAATTGGCACTGCTCTGTCCACAGTGCTTTGCATCCTCTTAAACCCGCGATTCTGACTCACTCTTCGTACGTCCACCACTGAGGTTTCAAGCATTTCGAACAAAATCTGGAACTGTTAAGTACGCAGTTCCACGGGAAGGCTGAAGCTACTTTCGTGATTCATTCATTTGGCATTGAAATAGTTTAAGGAAAAAAGGATATAATCTGATTTAAAAACTCAAAGCTCATTGAAAAAAAACAATCAGAGAGGCTATTTTAAATATTTAAATATAAAGATCATAAGATCATGGGGGTGCTGCAGTTCCACAGTGCCTACCTGCAAGCCACTCCTGGGCTTAAGGAGTTAAAATTGACTACACTCGAGACTAGGAGGCTAAGGGGTGATCTAATCCAGATTTTCAAAATTATGAATGGGTTCAATAACGTAGATAGAGAAAGCTTTTTCGAAATATCTCAATATAATAGGACTAGAAATAACTGGTATAAATTGACAAGTAGAAGGTTCAAGACAACAGTTGCCAAAAACTTTTTTACGCATAGAATAGTAAATAGCTGGAATAGTTTGCCGGTAGAAGTAATTAGTAGTACATCTATAAACATGTTTAAAAATTGATTAGACGCATATGTTGATAGATTGGGTATAGTTTAAGGTAGTGATAGATCCCACAGCTCAACACAAGTGTTGTGGGATATAGGGAGGTAGCATCTTGGGCTAGGGGATACTCTCTGTCCTTACACACCCCATTTAGAGAGATTCTTCTGCTGAGCGATGCTCCCCATAGTACTGCGAGGTATTGAAAAACTCATGATCTTCACTTGCCCCACAAACACCTTTAAATGGGAGACCCAAAATGGCTGCACACACATTTCTACATTACTGTACAGTCTTTACAGCCACACCTACACTTTTCCTCCTAAGTATATATATTGCAATGTATATGGTTGTAAATTGTGACTTGGTCCACAACTGATATGGACCGTGACTTATTTTTGGTTGGCAAGGTACTGGTATTGATGGATACCATAATGAAATTGACTGGATTCCTTGGATCTGATATATTTGCATGTCAGTTATAAATAGATATATAGTGTAACATATTTGTGGATAGTAGTCTATTATGACGATCCTCTGGATCCAGCGATTCAACACTCCCAACACTTCCAAATTACTTGTTTATGTTAATTAGGGTAATTGACTACCCAGTTAAGTCAACTGTATGCCCTTGATGATTGGTTAGGTTAAGTCATGATATTCTCATTAGTTTAAATGAAAATATCATGACTTAACCTAACCAATTATCAAGGGTGTACATGAGAATAATAAGTGGTACTCACAAGCATTATATATAAATAGTAGGCTTAAGACACTATGTCAGAGCATGGAAATTACATATATCGAACTGTGGAATAAATTTTACAAAAAAAGAGAGTTCTTTAACAGAGATGGAATTTACCTTAATAGTAAAGGAACTGATTTACTATCAAAGATTGTATCATATAATTGACTAAAAACTAAAGGAATAGGCCAAATTAGTACAAATACCAATACTCTTGATAACAATAAACTAATAAAAAATATCAAAACTCAAAAGAAAAAGGTCAACAAAGAAAGTAAAAGAGATGCAAATAATATACCATCACAGAACAAGAACCAGACTAAATTACAAGCAAAATATTCCAAGGGTTCTTTGTCATTTTTCTATGTAAATGCAAGAAGTATCTGAGATAAAATAAATGAATTCAAGGCATACATAGGTATTGAAAATCCTGATGTTATGATTGTCACTGAAACTTGGACAAAATTCAGTACGATACCAAATAGTCTATTTAGTGAAAGAGATAATACCATTACTTATGAAATTGATGGCTATGAACTTTTTTATTATGAACATAAATATTCAGAGGGTGGTGGAGTATTTATTTATGCCAAGACAAATCTGAATCCAGTTGAAGTTACCTCCGTTAAAGAGGAAATAGTTGAATCTGTATGGATAGATATTGGGCATAAAAATGCCAGGAAAATCAGGATAGGGGGTATTTATAGACCACCTGAGGGATGTTCAGTTGGAGGAATCCCCAAAAGTAGAGAAGAAAATAAGTATGTAGAAAATCAACTTATTGAAGAAGAAAATAAGTATGTAGAAAATCAACTTATTGATGAAATAAATAAAGCAATGACAAGCAATATTATTATTGTTGGAGATTTCAATTATAGGCATATAGACTGGGAAATATTACAAACACCAGAAAGTAATGCGAGATTCTTAGACTGTATAATTGAGAATGGCTCCTTTACTAACTGGGTTAAACCAACCAGGGCCGATGCCATTCTAGATTTAATTCTAACAAATAATCCAGATACCTTCCAGGATATCTCAGTTTCAGAAACACTAGGTTCAGTGATCATTGTATCCTTCGGTTTAATATTGTTTGTAATTCAAGACCTAGTGAAAATAAAGTAGAAGTTCCAGATTTTAAAAGAGGAAATATAAATGGACTAGTAAATGATCTGTGTCTAATAAATTGGATAGATATTCTACAGCCTGAACAGACAGTAACTAGTATGTGGGAAAAATTTAAAAGTATAATAATGAACATACAAAGGAAGCATATCCCACAGTGTAAAACCAGAACTGGAAAAAATAAAAAACAACCTTGGATAAACTGCAATGTAAAAAGAGCAATCAGAGAAAAACAAAAGCATTTCATAAATTCAAAAGAACTAAAAATGGCAGAGACTCCGAAATATATAAAAGTAAAAGAAGCATTTTCAAGAAAGTAATCAGAGATAGCAAACGTGACCTGGAAAAAAGCCTAGCCAAGAATTCAAAAAACAATCCTAAGAAGTTTTTCAGTCACTTCAATTTGAAAAGTAGAGTGAAAAAGAAAATTGGCCCCCTCCATATAGATGATAAAACTATAGATGATGATCTTGAAATAACTGAAGAACTAAACAAATACCGTGTGACCACAAAAATTGTCCCCATTTTTAATCGCTTATTACTCAGTCATTATTGCAGCTTCACAAATGAAATAAAAAGCTTTCGAAAAAGAATATTTAAAAGTTTTATTTAATTTTTTCGATATCCTGGATACAAAATCAGTACTTATAAAAAAATGACAGTTTTATCCACCACAATCATGGGTTATTTGTCGGACATGCAAGTGTTTTCATCGCAGAAGAGATGATCAAACATGGCTCGGTAGTTGCCACCCAATGGTCTTTCAGACAACAATACGGTCAGCAAAGGACCATAGATCCTAAAACGATTCGCAGGATTTTCGCAAAATGGAAACATCACGGCTCAATCAAGAACATGCATAAAGGCAACTCTGGGCGCAGCAAAGGTGTGCGAACCGCTGAAAACATTGATTCAGTCGCAAATCAGCTTGAAACGGACAACAAGAAATCTGTGAGATGACTACGTATCAGCTGTGACAGGAATCAAACGGGAGAGCATTCGGAAAATAATCACATTGGATTTGAGAATGAAGTCATTCAAAATTATGTGTTTGCAACAGCTTAGCGAACAAGACTACCAGTGTCGTTTGATGTTTTGTGAACGCATTGAAACAATAATTGAACAAAACCAGATAAGATTAAGTGACATAATATTCAGTGATGAATGCCACATCTATCTCAATGGGTTCAACAACAGACAGACAGAATTACCGGTGTTGGTCACAAAACAAGCCAAATATACACTTGGAGAAACCTCTGCATTAGGGTGTCTCATTAATACATAGAAATTTTTTTTTTCGATTTTCTCTTGCTCGCGAATGCTGCCCCGATTTCAATAGGCATAGAGGTTCTAAAAATCGAAAAATGATAGGAATCGAACAGTATTTAGAGGTCACTCAAGTTTAACACTTTCTTGTAGCTATTTAGGAAAAAAAGAAATTTCTATCATTCTCTTATTCTCTTATTTCTGAACAAAAATGAAAATAAACGAAATGCACCTTTCATTAATTGAAATAAGCGCGTATAAATGGATTGTTTTCATCATCAATCTGTCCTACACTACTTGATTTTACTCTTCAAGCTCTCCTTCGTCTTGACGGGGATCAACTTCTGGTGAGCCCGAACCACCTTGAGGACGAATTGCTTCTGCTTCTCATCACGCGTGATGGTGGAATTGAATCTTTTCATCAAAGCGATACCACGCTCAGCGGCGTCATTGACCACCTTCAGGGCTTTCACCCTCTTTTGCGCCATCATCCAATCCTGGTCATGATCCAATCCTCTGGATCTTTCATGAGGAAGGTGGGAGACTCAGATTCTGGAAGGATCGCGCGGAAGAAGACTTCTTTTGTTCTCCGGGTGACGAAGAGCTCGATGGATTGCTGTGGATTGAAGTTCTTCGGATCGATCCGCTTGAGTCCTTTCTTCGTGGCGGGGGATTGAAGTCGTTGGACCATCTTTAGCTTCATGTCCTTTGGAATGCGGTCGTCAAAGAAACCAAGCCCCACGAGATCCTCTGAGAGGTACCACAGGTGCCTTTTCAAGGCCATGGATGCCGTGTGGCTGACTTCCTTGTCAGGGTAGGCCTCGAGCAGGCGAAGGAACTCTAGGTCGTTCAGTGGAGCTCGATTCGAGACCATTGCCTCATTCCACTGCTTCACGTACGCGAGGGAGATGAACAACACACAGCCGCCGAAGTCCTCCCTTCCCTGGCTGTCAGGTCCAGTGGTGACGGAACATGAAAATCTTGAGGGCATAGATGGCTTTGGCCATCCATCTGGCGTGGTGATAGGCCCCAGGCTGACAAAATCCCCCTGGACCTGACCGCCAAGGAAGCGGTAGGAAAGGATGAGGAGTTCACGGTAGTCTCTCGGGGATGTGTGCCGTGGGAAAGCGTCTGCTGCAGGTATTTCTTCATGGAAGACACTTGATGCCCAGTTGTCAGTTGTTGTGGGATTGCTTTCGCACGATGGACAAAATGACCTTTGTCAATGGAGGCCCACCGCTGTTGAAATCTTTTGAAGAGGAGAATTCAGGGGAAGAGGACGGCCCCAGACATCGCACGAAGACATCCTTGAGTAAGATCTCCAAGACGTGGTGACGGCAAGCCAACCACAACATGGGACGGCCAAACTCCTGCTCAATGCGAACGCAAGCACCTTGGATCATCCCAGCGTTCACAGCTGTGGTGTCGAATCCCAGTCCAATGATTTGCTCCGAAATGCCAAAAGCCTGGACTTCCTGGAGTACGGCTGCAGCCTGTTCTTTTCCAGTGCCATCCACCGCAACGGGTACACCAAGAAGCTCCTCGACTCCATCACCTGTTACCACAACAGCAATCCGGTCAACCTCCTTCTCCTTGGTGATATCTTCCAACAGTTTCCCATCCCAGTGCAAGACTAAAGGACCAGAAGCTTCGAACTTTCGGGTCAACTCTTCTCCCATCTCCTTTCGGATCTTGTTCCGTGTTCGATGAACAGTTGCTGGCGAGATTACCAGGTCATCCAGGTCATGACCCAAACTCTGAGCTGCTGCTGCAAAGGACGACGTTGCTTGTCTCACGGACATGTCGCGATCCCAAGCAGCGATGAGATTCGGTCCGTGAGGGCATTCATTCGCCTTTTCTTTTGAGTCTGGGCCTTGCTGGTGCTGGGCGCTTGGTACGTCTCATCGTCATCATCCTCGTCTTCCGTGTTCATTTCAGTGCTACTACCATCCACCTCCAAGATCGCTACCTCCATGAGCTGTGTCACCCCAGCATCCCATTTACTCTTCCTAGCCGTGGCTGCAAGATCCCTCTTCCACTTCACAGCTTTCTTCTTCGCTGTCTTCTGGTCCACCCCCGCAAGACTTGATGACATCCTGTCTTCCCTCTGCGAGGTGAGAAAATCCTTGTCCTCCTGAGGGACCTTGGAGGAGGATAGCGCGGAGGAGTGAGCAACGTCAAACACATCTTCCAAATCCGACTTGAACATCCCCTCCTTGTACCGGTAACCCTCTTGCGGCTTTGTCCTGTTCTTCTTGAGTGCGTCGTAGGTATCGATCAACTTCGCCAGCTTCTCCCCTGCGTACTTCTTGGTGGTAGTTGGTATGTTGGCCTTCTCCCAGATGGGCCAGATGGTTTCCACCACCAGGCGAATGCTCTCCGATTTGGTCTTCCTTCCCTCTTGGTCTTGGTGGTGGTGGAGGTAAAGGAGCAGGCATTGCTCCTTCGATGGAAGTCGTGGACAAACAATCGCTGCAATTGGGGCCTTGTCCAGCAACCACAACTGGTTTCCTGCTCTAGTAACCATCACCTGCGAAAGAGAAGAAAATCTTGTATAAGTGAAACAGAAGTGGCGAACTTGAGTGACCCCTAAAAATCCTCCTACAGCTGTCAAATTTTGTGATAACAATCCTTTATAAAGGTGTAATACGGGCAAGCGTCGCCCCGACCCGAAATCCTCCATTCGTATATTTGAGACACCCTACTCTGCATTCACCAAAAGTTACTGTCTGGTGTGGTTTGAGTAGCAGCAAGGTTTATGGTCCTTACTTTTTTGAGGACCCAGAGACAAGGAGACCTTTCAGTAACTTCAGAAAGATATGTAGAAATGCTGAACACTGTTTTTGAATAAGAAAACTGCAGTAACAAGTGGTTTCAGCAAGATGGAGCAACAGCCCACACAACTAGGCAATCACTGGAATGTTTAACAAGATTTTTTGAACAAAGATTCATTTCTCATCGCTCGCAGTTTCCCTGGCCCGCAAGATCTCCCGATCTATCACCTATGGACTTTTTTCTCTGGGGATTTGTCAAGGACAAAGTATTCAGGCAAGAGCCATCCTCTATCGAAGAATTAAAGCAAGCAGTGGTAGAGAGTGTACAGTCCATTGAATGCAGCATTTTGGAAAATGTAATAAATAACTTCCTTTCCCGTTGTGTGAAATGTAAGAATGTCCAGGGACGTCACTTTGAACACATGTAGAATAAATTAAAACTTTAAAATGTTCTCTTTCGAATGCTTTTTATTTCATTTGTGAAGCTGCAATAATGACTGAGTAATAAGTGATTAAAAACAGGGACAATTTTTGTCGTCACATGGTACTTCTCATCGGTATTCACAAATGAAAATTTAAATAATATTCCTGATCTTATACTACCAGGACAAGATAGAGAAATAAATGAATTAAGAGTAACAAAACTAGATATCTTAAAAGCAATAGATAAATTAAAAATGGAAAAATCTCCAGGGCCAGATGAAATGCATCCAATAGTCATAAAAGCTGCCAAAAAGAATATAGCACAGGCACTAGAAATTATTTTTAATAAATCATTGATATGTACTGAAATTCCAGAGGATTGGAAGAAAGCAAATGTGGCTCCAATCTTTAAAAAAGGAAATAGAAACTTGGCAAAAAACTACAGACCCATCAGCCTCACCTCCATTATTTGCAAATTACTCGAAAGTATCATTAGAGGTAAAGTTACTGAGTTCCTTGAAGAGTGCAACCTTATAAATAATAGCCAGCATGGCTTTCGAAATGGAAGGTCCTGTCTAACCAACTTGATTGAATTTTATGATGGAGTCCTATTGCATTTGGACAATAAAGAGCCAGTAGATATAGTATACTTAGATTTTGCAAAGGCATTTGATACTGTTCCTCATGCAAGATTGTTGGTAAAAGTTAGAGCCCATGGTATAAGAGGTCACATAGCTGATTAGATAGAAGAATGGCTGAGAAATAGAAAACAGAGAGTTCATCTAAATGGAAATAAGTCTACTTGGAGACCTGTATTGAGTGGAGTCCCACAGGGGTCTGTTCTGGGACCTCTGCTTTTTGTTGTCTATATAAATGATCTAGAGAAGGGCCTATCATGTAAAACCTCAAAATTTGCTGATGATACAAAATTAGGCCATAATGTTAAGTCAGTAGCAGGAGCAATGACAATACAAAAAGACTTAGACAGAGTAACAGCCTGGGCAGATAAGTAGGAGATGAAATTTAATGTTGATAAGTACAAGGTTATGCATATTGGGCCAAAAAATCCAGAATTTGAATACAATATGAATGGAATTTGGATTAAAAATGATGATAAAGAGAAAGACTTGGGTGTCACTGTGACAAATGAACTTAAACCCTCAAATCACTATGGTAATCAGAAATAAAGCAATTGCTAGACTCAATCTCATGCAGACACACATTGAATACAAATCACCCAATATTATAAAGCAACTATACATTTCATATGTGAGACCCCTCCTCGAATACTGCATTCAATTTAATAGTCCCTATTTGATACAAGATATTGAAAAACTGGAAAAAGTACAGAAACGAGCAACAAGAATGATCCCATCTCTAAGACAATTGACATATAAGCAGAGACTGGCGTATCTAAGCATGTTCTCATTAAAAAGGAGGAGGTTAAGGGGTGATATGATAGAGGTGTATAAAATGATAAAAGGGTTGGATAAGATAGATTTTGAGCCTCTTTTCATTAAAGATCACAATAATCAGACTAGAGGTCATAGTATAAAATTATTTAAGCCAAGATGTAGAACAAATTTAAGAAAACATAGTTTTACAAACAGAGTAATTAAGTTTTGGAACAGTCTGACAGAAGAAGTGGTGACTTCAGATACGCTTGATTCTTTCAAAAGAAGGTTGGATAGTTTGATGTCTGCAAGGGACATCTGGTGATGGTGTTTAAGCCCATTTTTAGTGCATGAATGGTACTAGTTTATTTCATATATATTATGTGCATTTGGGTGATAGATCCCACAGCTCAACACAGGTGTTGTGGGATATAGGGAGGCAGCATCTTGGGTTAGGGGATACTCTCTGTCCTTACACACCCTATTTAAAGAGATTCCTCTGCCAAGCGGTGCTCCCCATAGTACTGCGAGGTATTGAAAAACTAATGATCTTCACTTGCCCCACAAACACCTTTAAATGGGAGACCCAAAATGGGTGCACACACATTTCTACATTACTGTACAGTCTTTACAGCCACACCGACACTTTTCCTCTTAAGTATATATATTGTAATGTATATGGATGTAAATTGTGACTTGGTCCGCATTTGATATGGACCGTGACTTATTTTTGGTTGGCATGGTACTGGAATTGATGGGTACCATAATGAAATTGACTGGATCTTTCGATCTGATATATTTGCATGTCAGTTATAAATAGATATAGCGTGTAACATATTTGTGGATAGTAGCCTATTATGACTTTGATCCTCTGGATCCAGAGATTCTATCTTTAGTTTTAAATTGATAATTAATTAGTTTTAAATTGATACTTAATTAGTTTTGTAAAAATTGGTTATTGCCAATGTACAGGCAGTTTTTACATAGTGGAGCCACCTCAATGGGCTGAAGTGACCCCTAGTATGCCCACTATAAAAATCTTATGTTCTTATGTTGACCTAACTGGTTGCTTGAATAATTTGGGATGCCAAAATAAGGGTAATTATTCATTTTTTGACCCAGTCTCTTTTTATAATGAAACAAACTTTTCTGGTTAATTTTGAGGTGTTCTGCACGAATCTGTCATCCGTTTCCTGTGCAAATGCGTAGTTTTTGAGATATCATCATCTTGAAAACTACACTATGGAAAAACTATACGTGCTTACAACATGGTATCGTATGTGATACCTTTATTTCATAATTAAATATAAATTATTAATTAATCGAATTAAATATCTATACAAAATTGGCTCGGGATTGGCGACATAGCCTAATAGGAATGAAATGATTGCCATACATACATAGAAACCGTATGTAGGCGTCGGGTCTGCATAACCACGAGAAACCTTCATTTATTTCACGTGAACCAAATTTTCCATTTGCTAACCCATGCAAAATACGAGAGAAAGAGTCAACAACCTTTGTCAAATCAGCAATTTATACTGAAATATGAAGATATATTAAAGGAGTGGCCTCAGGGCTATTTATGTTACAGCGAACGCTTTAAACAGGGAGGATGTGCTTTTGTCTTCCCTAAAGTTCTGAGTGAATTCCTTATGATAAACTTCAGGATAGGCCTATCCCTAAAAGTGTTTATATTGTGACTGCCTATATTAATTACCTCAAGTAAATTCATCGCATAACTCCATCGTGGCGGTCCTACACCGAAAATGATCATAATGCCCTACATCGAAACAAACTAAGACCCAGCAAAAATAAGGTGAGGCAATTTATTTTCATTCTAATATAGGCAGCTAAAATCCCGACGCTAAAAATTACCGTAATCAATTAAATATAAAGCGGTCCTTTTAACGACCAACATATTCATAACTCTCTAACTAAAAAGCATAGGGCTTTTGTCGGTAACCCTCCACTGAAGTCTGCTGAAATTTCCAATAGATGAGGGCACAGGCAATCAACCCATAGCCCTATATAGTTTTTCAGATGGTGGCCCGTATATGGGGAACTAACCCCTCTAAAATTTACACTAACAACACACAGGCTAGGCTTAGCTCATTAGGCCTAACCCCAATTTCAACCATAACCCCACTATAGTTTTTTCATATAGTGGCCTATGGCCCATGACTCCAGATTTAAAAAAATTTACTGGAGCACAGCTCTGAATTTACTTTTTTCCCCTTACACCACTAGATAGTTAATGATAGTAAACTCTTGAATTGACGACATACCAATTACAAATTGTTTTAGCTAAACATAATAATACAATAATGTACAGTTTATAACTCACCTTAAGTTTATTTATTCATTGCAGCAGCAACAGTGGACGATGTTAGACCTTGCATGTAGGCATTTGTTGTGAATTTACCCATGTATGCTTGGCCACTGATCAATGGCTTTCTGTGTGATCATTACAGCAGATCTAGTGCCTGGAGCTGGACCCTCCTTCACAATTCTGCACAGCTTAGTCAAATGAGATGGCTTAATGGATCCTTTGTGTTCAACAATGTAACCAAGAATGGAGAATGTCCCTTCAGCTGGTGCTTCACTCCAGGCAGTTGATCCATCTTTATCAAAATGCTTTAATCTCTCTGTGATTCCTTTCCACAGCTGTTCTATATATTCTGTCAGCCAATTTATCACTGAGTCTTTTGTAAAACTGCTTTCAGATCTGGTTCTGGATGGTCTAGCAACTTCAGCAACCTGGTAGTAATCAGAACGTTTCTTGATGTATTTGTAAACTTCATTTAGGATGTAATCCTCAGCTGTTAGTTCCTTTTGCTGCCCTGTGGTATCATGCTTAAATTCAGAAACTACATCATTTGCATTTCCTCCATTAGCTAATTTGGAAATTGTTTCCATCACTCTTAACATAACAGTTTTCCCTCCTTCTTTATAAAATATATTTTCTACAAATTCTGCACTAACTGTGGTTTTTTGAGCTACTTGCAACATAACCTTTGTTACATAGGAAATCAATACATAGAACTTGGCACTAATTTCTTTCTCTTGTGGATGATAAAAAAAAAACAATTTTCCACAAATCTGTCAAATTGATCAAATTCGTAATTAACCATGCGAGTATCAGATTTGAGTTTTGGTCTCTTAAAACCAATGATATTGTCAAGAACCATATTGGTATAGTCAAGGCCTGATCTCAGATTTGAAGTGTGATTCTGAATAAAGTCTAAAAGCTCACTTAGTTTACAAATTTTCTTCAATGCATCAACGTGGGCTCTGTTCACAAGATGCATTAAGTCCCATCGAAATTTGAAATTTTCTCCAAACAACTTTTTCATTTCGTTTTTAAATGGCTCGTTGTCCTTACAAAAAGCCCCATCTCCAACCATTCCAGATACCTTGGATTTAATTGCTTCTTCAGATAGTTTCAAGTGATTAGGAGACTTCAACACATCAAAAATTTCATTGGCCAAATAAACTCCTGATTTGCTGAGTACTAAATTTATCCCAGCAAGTTTTACAGTCTTATCTTCTTCACTCATAACTAATACAACTAGCATGCTTAATCCCAAAATTGTTCCAATGTCAGCTGTTATTGTTACTGAAGTTTGTTCTAAACCACTTTACAGTTTGTTCTTTAAGTTGATTATCTAATAGCTCACAAATTGTCTCGCACGCATGTGTGCTATGATTCAAATTTCCAACCTCACAACCTGACCTATGTAATACAGCTAGAAGTACTGGATATAGAGCCCATGCAGTGTTTGTTTTCATTATGTAGTATAAGATGTTGCCACATAAGTCTTCTATGCGTTTAGTAGTGTTCCGAGATGTTTTCATCACTTCATAAACAGCAGCTCTTTGATGATGCTGAAGTTTAATTAAATGTCTCTTCAGGTGGGTTTTCAGATTTCTAAACCATCTCTCTTGATTTTCTCCTTGTTTGCATACATAGGTTAAATCTTTAACATTGAAGTAACCTTTTATGTTAGAATGTTTGTCTGAAGCACATGCTTTGGGGTCTGTGCAAGCTATGCAATATAATGTAAACATTTTATCATCAGGAGCATCATCAATATCTTCTTGATTATCATCATCTTCATCCTCAACAGCTATATCTACATCAGGCATATTAGTGTCACTATTTGCAATGTTTTCCATTATATCACTTGGTACTGAAAATGAATCATCAGCATGCCCTAGATCCTTCTTTAACACCAATTTGAATGTAGATTTGATCAAATCATTGTTCAGGATTTCTTGTATTGATTTACACTTGCTTAAATGGGCTATGGAAATGTCAAATTTGTTGCTTTTTGCTTTATTAGATTTGGATGCAACACTTGAACTTGAAGGCATATTTTGACTCTTCTCTTTATTAACCACAACAGCTTGGTGAGTTTCTTTTGTTAGGCGCAAAATTGCATTCAATGTCTTCTGGATTTGGGAATTTTTAAATTCCTCTAAAGCAGTTTTGTTAGTCTGATGCGCAGATTCCTCACTTACCTTTTGTTTCTTAGGTGGAGGAGAAGCACTTTCTTCAGTCTGTGAAACATCTAGTGAAAAAGTTTCATTTTCTAGATTAGCAGTTGATGAAGTTGGTTCATTTTTCTGAGGTCTAGCACTAGCACATTTTGTGAACAAACTAAATGACTGCTTTGCCGTATCTCTTTGCTGCACTTCATCCTGGTATTTCTTTACTGCAATATCTAAGCTGTGGGCCCAAACTCTGGGACCTCTTGTATTGTAACAAATATTTGTTTTGGAATTAAAATGTTCCTCCCAGTTTTGCTTCTTTGAATATTTGTTCTTGCATTGACCACAAAAGTAACCCCTTTTAACACCCTCACTTTTCTCTCCAACTTCATCAATATTAGGATCCATTATTGATTATTGACTACCTGAAAAAATACAAAATAAGTAAAAGTTAGTAAATATAGTATGGCAAAAGTGAGTAAAAGTAAGTAAATATAGTACAATGAAAGTAAGTAAAAGTAAGTGCTTTAAACTTAGTAAAAGTAAGGAAGAGTAAGTAAAAGTAAGTTTAAACTTAACTAAACTTTTCAATTCTAGAGTCATGGTGGATTACTTAAAACCGCACAACTAAACTTTTCAATTCTAGAGTCATGGTGGATTACTTAAAACCGCACAAGTAATTATCTGGCCAATTTATCAAACCTGGCCGAGATCAATGGAACATAGTCCAATCCTGATAATTTTATATTAAAAAAATATACGTTTTAATAAATTTTTAATTATCAAAACATTGAAGCTTAACAAAAAATAAAAATAATTGTTAAATATGGAATTACCAACTAAACTTAAAATAACTAAATTTGTAATTTAAAAAAATTGGTTTGTACAAGAACGTATACGCAAAAAAATTGCATAATGTCTAGCGGATGAACAAAACCCAAACCCAAATTTACTTTTTCTCATGGTCAAATTTACTGGAGCAATGCTCCCAAGATCCCAGGAATCTGGAGTCATGGCCTATGCAACTGGGAACCGATCCCTTTACTTTTACACTAACCAAAAACAAAGGCTTGTTCATTTAACAAGCATAACTCAATTTAGGTCCTATAAAAATAGGCCCACAACATTAAGCCTATTTAATAGGTCCTACTCTTCAAACTCAAAACAAAGCCTTGCTAATTTAATAGGCTTAACTCATTTAAGGTACTATAAAATAATAAGCCCAAACATAAGCCTACTTGGTAGGCACAATAGGCATATTTAGTAGGCCCACCTAACTTTACATTACATAATAGGCCTACCTCTTAAAGTAGGCCTTACTCTTTACACTCAAGGCCTATCCTAACTAAAAACACTAAATTTATAATTCAACCTATGGTGTAGGTTATAAAATTTATTTCAGCAATTTAACTTACTCATAAGACTCATTAACATCACAAAATTCGACTCGGAACTGTAACATCACAAAGACCTAAAGCAATTGCACAAATTCAAACCTACACCCACCTAACACCTATTCGTGACCCTATTCCAATTCCTATTTGACATATAGGCCCAACCTATTCCAAGTCCTATTTGACATATAGGCCCAACCTATTCCAAGTCCTATTTGACATATAGGCCCAACCTATTCCAAGTCCTATTTGACATATAGGCCCAACCTATTCCAAGTCCTATTTGACATATAGGCCCAACCTATTCCAAGTCCTATTTGACATATAGGCCCAACCTATTCCAAGTCCTATTTGACATATAGGCCCAACCTATTCCAAATCCTATTTGACATATAGGCCCAACCTATTCCAAATCCTATTTGACATATAGGCCCAACCTATTCCAAATCCTATTTGACATATAGGCCCAACCTATTCCAAGTCCTATTTGACATATAGGCCCAACCTATTCCAAGTCCTATTTGACATATAGGCCCAACCTATTCCAAGTCCTATTTGACATATAGGCCCAACCTATTCCAAATCCTATTTGACATATAGGCCCAACCTATTCCAAATCATATTTGACATATAGGCATACCAAGTCCTATTTGACATATAGGCCCAACCTATTCCAAATCCTATTTGACATATAGGCCCAACCTATTCCAAATCATATTTGACATATAGGATACCAAGTCCTATTTGACATATAGGCCCAACCTATTCCAAATCCTATTTGACATATAGGCATACCAAGTCCTATTTGACATATAGGCCCAACCTATTCCAAGTCCTATTTGACATATAGGCCCAACCTATTCCAAGTCCTATTTGACATAGGCCCAACCAATTCCAAGTCCTATTTGACATAGGCCCAACCTATTCCAAATCCTATTTGACATATAGGCATAAAACAGACAAGGCTTGATATAAGGGTCTCAAATGCAACATTTGAGGATCTTTACTCAGCCAAATTGATTAACCTAATCCAAAACCCAAAAATAAAACCCTATAACAAAATACACATTTACACACATACGTACAGTACAGTATATAAATATATACAGGGTGTCCCGTAAGTCTGGACCCATAGGGAAAAATAATAAAATTACAAAATAGTCCAAAAATTTATTACATAATCTGTTCAAAGTGTCTGCCGTTGTGTCGCACACATAGTTGAAGATGCAATCTCCACTGCGACAGCACTTTCTGAATCATAGTCGCAGAAATTTCTTGACACACCTCCACAATGCGTGCTTTAAGGTGGAAAATGTTCTGAAGTTTGACCTTGTACACTTTGGCTTTCAAGTGGCCCCACAAATAAAAATCATAATAAAAAATAATAAAAAAATAATAATAATAAAATAATAATAATAAAATAATAATAACATAATAAAAAAATATATTATAAATCCCTATGGGTCCAGACTTACAGGACACCCTGTACATACGACTCCAAACATCCAATTCTTCTTTTAAAGGGAGAATCACAACAGATTTCATCAACAGACACATACATTCCTTGCAAACAGATTGGATTCCTTCAAAACCCCAAACCTTCCAGACCTACCTGTAGGATACTATCATACACAACATTTACTCATTCATAACTACGGGTATTGACTTCATTGGAGTGGTGAATCCAAGTTTTGAAGACCAACTGGAAACGGAGGAATGCGACACACACACACACTACTCTTTCCATGTCTCTCAAACACAACCTGTCTAAACACAAGGATCGGAGAGTAAAAGCTTTTATTGCTGTGCTCTGATTCTGTGCACATAATTTTGTGCCAAAAATTATATGGTTAGACAGTGACACGTACAAACAAACTACTCTACTCTACTCTTATGGCTACTTTGGCCATAGCCCAAACCAGGGTCGTGGAGTCGGAGTCGGTAAAAAACTTCCGACTCAGACTCCAATTTCTGTGTCCTGTGTCACCCTTAATTTCTAAATCCTAAATACTAACATTTAGGTTATTTAGTTTTTTTGGTCAATAAACCTTATTCATTGATAGCCCCTAGATTAAGTTTTTTTAATATTTTTTTTTTACATTTTCAGAATATACAATTAATATTTATTTAAATATAAAATATAAAATATAAAATTTCACACTTAGTGTGGTGGTGGTGATGAAATGTCTTATTATTATGATAATTATAGAGTGAAACACTAGAGGAGTCGGAGTCGTATATTTAAAATGTGAGGAGTCGGAGTCGTATATTTAAAATGTGAGGAGTCGGAGTCGGATTTTTAGATTTTTTACAATGTGTGGAGTCGGAGTCGGAAAATTTTGGACCGACTCCACAACCCTGGCCCAAACTATTACAAGGGTCTTGTGGCCTCCCCTTGGCCACAGCCCAAACTATTAAAAGGGTCCTGTGGCCTCCCCTTGGCCATAGCCCAAACTATTAAAAGGGTCCTGTGGCCTCCCTTGGCCATAGACCAAACTATTACAAGGGTCTTGTGGCCTCCCTTGGCCACAGACCAAACTATTACAAGGGTCTTGTGGCCTCCCTTGGCCACAGACCAAACTATTACAAGGGTCTTGTGGCCTCCCCTTGGCCATAGCCCAAACTATTACAAGGGTCTTGTGGCCTCCCCTTGGCCACATCCCAAACTATTACAAGGGTCTTGTGGCCTTCCTTGGCCACAGACCAAACTATTACAAGGGTTTTGTGGCCTCCCCTTGGCCACAACCCAAACTATTACAAGGGTTTTGTGGCCTCCCCTTGGCCACAGCCCAAACTATTACAAAGGTCCTGTGGCCTCCCATGGCCACAGACCAAACTATTTCAAGGGGCTTGTGGCCTTCCTTGGCCATAACCCAAACTATTACAAGGGTCTTGTGGCCTTCCTTGGCCACAGACCAAACTATTACAAGGGCTTTGTGGCCTCCCCTTGGCCACAGCCCAAACTATTACAAGGGTCTTGTGGCCTCCCATGGCCACAACCCAAACTATAACAAGGGTCTTGTGGCCTACCTTGGCCACAACCCAAACTATAACAAGGGTCTTGTGGCCTACCTTGGCCACAACCCAAACTATTACAAGGGTCTTGTGGCCTCCCTTGGCCACAGACCAAACTATTACAAGGGTTTTATGGCCTCCCATGGCCAGAGACCAAACAACACAAAAACAGTACAGGATTCAAAGCCCCAAGCCCTCCAGATCTACCTGTGTAAGAGTAACATTTACTCCCCCTTGGCCACAGCCCAAACTATTACAAGGGTCTTGTGGCCTCCCTTGGCCACAGACCAAACTATTACAAGGGTTTTATGGCCTCCCATGGCCAGAGACCAAACAACACAAAAACAGTACAGGATTCAAAGCCCCAAGCCCTCCAGATCTACCTGTGTAAGAGTAACATTTACTCCACTAAAACTACGGGTATTGACTAGTCTGAAGTGGTAGGAGGTTTGAATACAGTACAAACTCTTTAAACCAAACACAACAACATGGAAGTACAGTACATTTCAATTAACTCACCAATGTAGAAGTCACTTTAAAACATAAATTGTTAACAAAACAAAACATGACAAAACTCCAAAACCACGTCAGTAAACCAGCATTTATAAAATTTACACAGATAATGAGCTAAGTTAAAATGCTTAATAACTTTACTTTAATTCCATAAATTTCCTATACCTAAAGAGAGTCAAACTGATTGACATAACTAACTAAACTTGAGAAGTTGGCCTCTTGAACTTTTATATTTAAATAGGTCTTGAGTAAACTCTCTCTTCCTAAATTCCTATTTCATTCTTTTCAATCCATTTCACATGGTTTAAAACACAGTTTATCAAAAAATTTGATCTATAACATACAAATTTTTCTCCAGCTACCCCCAGTATATGGAAAAACTATACGCGCTTACAACATGGTATCATATGTGATACCTTTATTTCATAATTAAATATAAATTATTAATTAATTGAATTAAATATCTATACAAAATTGGCTCGGGATTGGCGACATAGCCTAATGGGAATAAAATGATTGCCATACATACATAGAAACCGTATGTAGGCGTCGGGTCTGCATAACCACGAGAAACCTTCATTTATTTCACGTGAACCAAATTTTCCATTTGCTAACCCATGCAAAATACAAGAGAGAAAGAGTCAACAACCTTTGTCAAATCAGCAATTTATACTGAAATATGAAGATATATTAAAGAAGCCTCAGGGCTGTTTATGTTACAGTGAACGCTTTAAACAGGGAGGATGTGCTTTTGTCTTCCCTAAAGTTCTGAGTGAATTCCTTATGATAAACTTCAGGATAGGCCTATCCCTAAAAGTGTTTATATTGTGACTGCCTATATTAATTACCTCAAGTAAATTCATCGCGTAACTCCATCGTGGTGGCCCTACACCGAAAATGATCGTAACGCCCTACATCGAAACAAACTAAGACCCAGCAAAAATAAGGTGAGGCAATTTATTTTCATTCTAATATAGGCAGCTAAAATCCTGATGCTAAAAATTACCGTAATCAATTAAATATAAAGAGGTCCTTTTAACAACCTACATATTTATAACTCTAACGAAAAAGCATAGGGCTTTTGTCGGTAACCCTCCACTGAAGTCTGCTGGAAATTTCTAACGGATGAGGGCACAGGCAATCAACCCATAGCCCTATATAGTTTTTTTCACATACACATTTGCACAGGAAACAGATGGCAGTTTCGTACAAAACACCTCAAAATTAACCAGAAAAGTTTGCACTTGTCATTTTTGTTTAAACTAATAAATTTAAACGAAAATATCATGACTTAACCTAACCAATCATCAAGGGCGTACAGTTGACCTAACTGGTGTCATGTACTGAACTGTCCGCAAAACATTAGGACCGATCAATTTGTGATGCATGATCTTTACAGGGGCTCCGCCCCCGTATCCCCGAGATCTAAATTATACAAATGGTAATGTAATAATATGTGCCAACCTTGCATGGGTAGTCCGCTAAATTTCGCCTGCCCTTAAACTGAAATGACACATGGTTATTTTTAGGATTTTTTTTACGGAACTTAAAGACCTTCTGGTCTTTTCTTAAAATACAAGCACTATTGCATTTAGGGCAGGTCACGGATGTCTTAATTATTCCGCGATTGAAAAAAAGGTCTAAACTCTTGTCTTCATCGAGGGCAATATGGCAGATCACGTCTTCAAAATCAAATATGCATAACTGACACGTCATACTTCGTCACAAAAAAAAAAAAAACTGAACAGACGAAAAATTGCTAAAAATGATTTACTTGTAAAACAGGACAAATTGAATTACACAGAAGTAGCCAGAATCACCAAAAATAGGAAATATTCACCAAATACTTGATATATATATAGGTATATATTGAAAAAATACCAAAAATAGGAAATATATTTTAATAAAAAAACACATTTTATACAAATTTGCAAAAGATAATATATATATTTTCTTATTTAGTTTTGATTGGTTATTCAATATATATTGCTGTTATAGCTGGGTGTGACTGGGTCAAAAAACAAATAATAACCGATAATATATATATTTTCTTATTTAGTTTTGATTGGTTATTCAATATATATTGCTGTTATAGCTGGGTGTGACGGGGTCAAAAAACGAATAATAACCAAAATAAGATATCGCCAGTAATCTTTCAAAACCCCATAAAACTCAGTTGGCCTTCTAAATGTCTACTATATGAAGCAGTTCCCTTTGTACTCAGATTTAATCCATCCATAAAGACCACTCCTGTCATTAAAATTACCCCACAACTTTATGAATTCAACTGGTACAGAGCTTCTTAACCTTATTATTTAATGCCAAAACTCTACTTGTAAACCCCAATGCTTATTTCAACCCTTGATAGAATAGGCTACCCACTACAAAATACTTGCCTGCCTATTTTGTAAATTATCATTCAATTCTCTAAGCCTGTCTTATAATCTTATTTCTCCTGAATTTCAATTTAAACTTAAACCTACCATCCTTGTCCAACTCAAAGCTACCTTCCACTAGCCTACCACAGACCCCTGCCAACTAAATAGTCACGAATCCAGACTGCATAATGTGTGAAATTCTCACTTAACACTTTTTGGGATAATTTTCACTTCCCAAATAAGAACATAAGAAATTTTTAAAGTGGGCACAGTAGGGGCCACTTCGGCCCATCGAGGTGGCTCCACTATGTAAAAACTGCCTGTACATTGGCAACATGTACAGGCAAAACTAAACTATCTTTAGTTTTAAATTGATAATTAATTAGTTTTGTAAAAGGGTTGGGTACCGTAATGAAATTGACTGGATTCTTTGGATCTGATATATTTGCATGGTAGTTCTAAATAGGCATAGAGTGTAACATATTTGTGGATAGTAGCCTATTATGACTTTGATCCTCTGGATCCAGAGATTCCATCTTTAGTTTTAAATTGATAATTAATTAGTTTTGTAAAAGGGTTGGGTACGATTCGATGTGGCTGACTCGATGTCAGGACAACTCAATGTGATATCCCTAAGGGATATTTTCGTTAGTTTTAACGAAAATATCACAACTTAACCTAACCAATCATCAAGGGCGTACAGTTGACCTAACCAGGCATTCAGTTATTTATTTTTTATTTTATTTCTGTTTAAGGTGCTGCAACCCTGCTGGATTATTGGCACCAAGACTAAAAAGAATATGAAAAAAGACCTCTACCACTTCAGTTGTAGGGTTCCACTCTACAACACACAGGATGGAAAAGAAAAAGGAACCTGTTAGTAAAAGAGTAATACTATAGC
The DNA here is from genome assembly GCA_023014485.1 of Bathynomus jamesi. Taxonomy (NCBI): domain Eukaryota; kingdom Metazoa; phylum Arthropoda; class Malacostraca; order Isopoda; family Cirolanidae; genus Bathynomus; species Bathynomus jamesi. The sequence continues at coordinate 53,600 of JAJOZX010001118.1, forward strand.
TACTACAAAAAGACTATCAAACGATAAACACCTAGATCAGGTTAGATAAATTGGCTTTCTTTAAGAAGGTCAAAAGTAAGGATGATGGAAATTCATTCCCCAAAACACTTTCATAAGAAAAACAAATTCCTTTGCCATTACAATAGTTAATCAAATCAGTTCTAAGAAGATTATAAGTAGGGCAATGAATGACCGCATGTTCTGGGGTGAGTTGAACATTACAAGTACCACACCTTTTAAATAAAGTTGCATCAAAAAAATGTCCATGGGACAGCTTAGAGCAATTCAACCTAAGCCTGGTCAATATGACATCACTCCTGCGATTCTTTTCTGGCATCCTTTTCCAAAGGACAGGTTCCATCTGAGGAAGGAGTCCATTGCATCGGGACCATTCCTGTTGCCACTCAGAGAGAATGAAATGTGAAATGGGCTTCATAAATTCACCAACAGAGTAAGGGATGGTCTGGACTTCATCAAGACTACAAGCCATACGTGCTGCTTCATCAACAGTATCATTCCCCCGGATACCAACATGACCAGGAGTCCATAAAAAGATAACATCAAGATTATACTGATTGAGTAATTCAATAATCTGAATGACTATATGATGCCCAGAAGAGGACTGTATAGCTTTCAGGAAGAAAGGGAGTCAGAACAAACAACAAACTTAGTAAGGTCTGAGTTGTGACAAATATATATTAAAGCCTGTAGTATAGCATACAATTCTGCAGTAAATATAGAACAGTGCTCTGGAAGGCAAAAACCCTTAATCACCCCATCCCAAAGAAATGCACATCCAGTGCCACTTTCTGATTTAGATCCATCAGTATATACAGTAAGTATCCTCTTTCTTTGTAAGTTTCTACCCTCTCCAGAAAACTTCTTTGGAGCACAATTGCAAAAGCCAATTTGTTGTTAGTGGTATGAATAGAAAAGTCAAAATTCACTGTTACAGGGTGATAAATGAAATAGGAACTTGCTGAGATGCTATCAAATCAAAAGTTAAACCCACTTGGTGAATAAAATCCTTGATCCAGCCACTAAAAGGTATTGGGTATGGACGTAGTCTATAAAATTGAAAATTATAAAATCTATTAATACAAGTTTTAGTTGGGTGTGAATCAAACCTTAACATTTTAGTAGCATACCTAGCACCTAACAGTTTTCTTCTATAATGCAAGGGCATAATTTGCTTCAGCTTCTAAATAATCAACTCTTGTACATTTGAGAGCTCCCAAAGCCAGTCTAATACATTTATACTGCATCCTATCTAGCTTCAGTAAATTTGTTTTAGAACAGGTATGGTACAAAAAACACCCATAGTCTAATTTACTACGTACCAAGGACTTATATAACATCAACAAAGTTGATCTACTTAAACCCCAAACTGAATTAAAAAAAATTTTAATATAGAAATAGCTTTCACACAAGCTTCCTCCAGGTATTGAATATGCTTAGACCAAGTCAAACCCTGATCCAAAACTATTCCCAGATATCTATAACTTGAAACATACTGAACTGGATTTCCTGATAAATATAATGTTAAATCATCATTCCTCCATGGTCTTTTTGAGAAAATCATACATTTGATTTGGAAGATGAAAATTTTAAGCCCCATTCCTCTGACCATTCACTAATATGATTAAGGACACCTTGCATCACATATGTCAGAAAATTCAAATCATCCCCAACCACCCACAAGGCACAGTCATCAGCATACATGGAATACCTGACACTGTCATTGATTCCTTCAAATAAATTATTAATCATCAAGGAAAATAGTGTTGGACTTAGGATACTTCCCTGTGGGAGGCCAATTTCAACATTAAAGCTATTGGAAATGTGATTTCCAACTAAAACTCTAATACGGCGGTTAGAAATAAAATTTTGGATAAATCTTGGAAGATGGCCTTTTAACCCAGATTTATACAGTTTTTGAAGTAAACCATGATGCCAGACAGTATCATAAGCTTTTCAATATCAAGGAACACAGTCAAGACATATTCATTTCTCAAAAAAGACTCCCTTATATCATTTTCTAACCGAACAAGGCTATCTATTGTTGAAAATCTATGCCTGAACCCACTCTGAAACTGAGACAAAACATTCTTTTCTTCTAAAAATTTCATAAGTCTAAATGATACCATTTTCTCCATAACTTTACACAGCAACTTGTTAATGCTATAGGCCTAAAAGATGTAGGGTCAGTAGAAGGTCTACCTGGCTTATACAGAGGGATTAAAATACTCTCTCTCCAGCAATCTGGGAAGACATCTCGTAACCATAAAAAATTATAAAACCTTAGTAAAATTTCTTTATTTTGTGGGGTCATATTAGATAGAAAAGGATATACAATATTATCTCTACCAGGAGCTGTTAGTTTAGTATCCTTAAGAATTCTTTCAGTTCATATATGGTAAATGGGGAGTTGTAAGTAGTATCACTTGGTTCAAAATGAATAGGGACAAACTCAGATTCCACCATATGATATACAAAAGGTTCAATATAAAAGGAGAGGCTACTGGTGTTTGCAAAACTGCTGCCTAAAATCTGGGCAGTGTCAACTGGATCAGCATATAAAACACCTTCAGACTTTAAAACCAAAGAACCCCTAGATCCCCTATTGGCACTAAAACGCTGTATTTTATTCCAAACCTCACTCACTGTGGAATGTGACGATATAGACTGTACAAAATCTCTCCTTGAGTTCCTCTTAGATAGTCTAACAACCCTACGAGCCAATGCTTTTGCTTTTTGATAGATGACCAATGTTTCTTGTATGGGATTACAACAAAAAGCCTAAATGCTCTTTTTAACTCTAAGAGCTTCAGCACAGGTATCATTCCACCAGTATTTACATATTTAAAGTTCACGTGACGAAGAGCGGGGAATATATTTAGATGCACAAGCAATGAGTGAGTTTGTTATATTACAACAATTTTCATCAGCACTTCTACAAAAATCAACTGGAGGAAGAGAGAGATTGGCTTCAAAGGTTAATAAAGAACTACCTATCTTCCATTTTGGCCTCTTAAAAACCAACAACTCCTCAAAAGTGTCAAGAATAATAGGGAAATGATCACTGTATATAAGTGGTAACACAGTCCAAGATAGTTGCTGAAATAAACCAGAAGAGGCAACTGTTAAGTCAATGCTTGAAAAGTGTCCCCTAAATTCAGCACATAAGTTGGGACTGGAGAGTTCAAAACAAATAAATCTAGATCAGTAAACAATTCTGCCAGTAAGTTACCCTTAATACAACTATTATGTGAACCCCAGGAGACATGATGGCTATTGAAATCTCCCATTAGTAGGACTGGTTGTGGCACTTTCAAGAGGACACTCTCAAATTCCTTTCTTGTAAGAGTCAGATGTGGAGGTAGATAAATGGAACAGACAGTAAAAGATACTGACCTAAGGTGAATTCTGGCTGCCACAATTTCAAAATCTGAACAAATTACAACAGGGGAAAAAGGGATGGAATTGTGTATCCCTAGAAGGACACCACCACCCTGCCTAGTCCTATCTTTACGAACACAAGTATATCCCTTCAATCCAATAGTAGCATCCTGACAAAGATAAGTTTCTTGCAAAGCAAGGATAGTAGGTTTATGATCACTTATCAAGGTCTGAAGGAATGGATATCTTTTATGAAAGCCCCTCAAATTCCACTGACATAACTTAACAGACATGATGAATAAAAGTGGTAAAAAGAAATTAATCTCCAAAGAGAATCCTAAAACCATCCTACTATCTATGTGACTCTTTGGTATTCCTTGTTTCCCAAGCATGAGGGCCAATTGGTAACAATTGCCTTAGGTTGAAGATTCAATTCGGAAAGTTTCTTATATTCATTAATTATATCCCAAATAGAAAAGTTTGGGATGTCATTGGATGAGCTGAGTAAACTCTTTATAGGAGAAATAGTAGGTTAGAAGGAGTATTACTTGTGTAGCCTTGGAAGAAGCATTACTGGCTGTATGTAATTCACACTGAGTTCCAACTGACACATATGTAAGAGATTTAGACAAATTCTGGGTACCTACTTGAGCATAAGATGCAGAGGAGATCTGAGGAGATAAATGAGAAAAGTACTTACGTCTAGCTTCAGGAAAAGACAAATTATCATCAAATTTGATATGAATAATCTCACTCTCTCTGATCCAATGGGGACACTGTCGAGAATTAACAAAATGAGAAGCTTTACAATTAATACAAGAAACATCTTTATCAGGTAATACACAGGTCTCTTTATCATGATCTTGTCCACATTTAAGACATCTGTTACTATTTGTGCAGTCTTGTCCCATGTCCATACCTCCAACACTTAAAACAAAGTAAAGGATTAGGATAATATCGCTTGACATCATACGCTAAATATCCACAGAATAGTTTACTAGGAAGAGTAGTCCCACCAAAAGTACATACTAAAAGAGAAGTAGGAATCTTCTCTCGACCTTTATTTAATCGTTTTATACCAAGAACAGAATTGGTAGAAGACTGTAATTCAGTCAAAATTTCCTCAGTTGATAAATGAAGGAGTTCTGGGGCAAAAATAATACCCTGAATTTTATTCAAATTATAAGCAATCTTAGCCTCAACTTCATAAAGACCATTTATAATTGATTTAGTACCCAAGAGAGCCTGAGACTGTCTCGAGTTGATGGTATTCACGAGTAATGAGCCAGACCTACAATAGGCGACAGATTTCACTGGTCCACCACAAATAAGCTCTATAGACTTCTTAACACCAAAAGGACTAAGTTTGGTTAAGGGAACTGACAAATCTTTGCTATTCAAAAAAATATAAGACACATGCTCAATAGGAAAATTAGGTTCAGGACTATTGGTAGCAGGTCTAGCAGATGTAGGACAATTCAAGGGTTGAGTAAGACTAGATGGTTCCTGAGTATCTAATCTTTGAGCAACTTCATTGGAACTTTTCTTGCAAAACGAAGTGATAGCATGGTCAGTTTGCTTAATGACCGTACTCAAATCCATCAAGTCATCACTGCGAGCCGACTCAAGGGTCTTAGAATCCTCAACCCGTAACCTTTTAGAAGTTACTCCTTTACTCAGGATTGGATGTAGGGAAGTAAATATAACCTATAACCTATACCCTAGGGTTAGGGTATAGGGTACACTAAGGCCAGGCCTAGCCCAATAAGATGAGCTAGGCCACAGTCGTTACCAAAAACACCCCTGACAAGGCCTATGCTTTGCCAAGATCTTTTAACAAACAAGTACAAAAAACACTGGAGTGATCCTATACCAGTCAAAAAATAATTCCAAAACGCAGGATCAATCTCAACTGCAGCCCTGGAAAAAATTTTTACCACCACACTCCTGGTTTCAGCTAGAAAGAATTTGAACTTTGTCTTAACAAGCAATTGAGGCACGTCCGATTACCACAAAGGTTCACCGAAAAATCCGGGCATTCAGTTAACCTACATTAAATATATAAAGAAAATGAAATCGACTTGGCCTGGCATCGACTTGGCTTGACATCGAGTCGGCCACATCGAGTTGGGTCGCATCAAGTCGGCCACGTCGAATTGTCCCTGCCCCCGCATCAATACCAGTACCTTGCCAACCAAAAATAAGTCACGGTCCAAGTCACAATTTACAACCATATACATTACAATATTTTGCAAAAGTATCATACAATCTGAAAACTTCTCACATTATTTCAAAGTTTCACCTAACTTGATTTAGGTCTTTTGGATCTTTTCCGTTTGAATGCCGCCATTGAAACATAATTAAACTCCAGCCTTCTTTAGTTAGCTTTATAAGGCTAACTAACAAAAATACTACGACCTAACCTAACCAATCGTCAAGGTCGTACAGTTGACCTAACGATTGGTTAGGTTAGGTCGTGATATTTTCGTTAGTTAGCCTTATAAGGCTAAGTAAAGAGGCTGGGGGCACTCACCTCTTATGTTTCAATGGCGGCAGTCAAACGGAAAAGATCCGCTTTTTTTTAAACTTTTATCATACATATTGAGCTTCAGTAATTTCAGTTAAAAGTGACCCGCCCGCCGCGCGGGGACGGCGGCGGCCTAGGGTTGCCAAGTGTCCTTTATTTAAAAGGACAGTTCTTTATTTAGCTCATGTGTCCTTGTCCTTTGATAAACTCGGAAAGGACGCCATATGTCCTTTAATTCAGTAATTGACTCTCAAAATTTTATTCATCACTAAAAATTTGAGACGGAGATGTTTTCAAACTTAATTAATTCGTTAATCGGGAGAAGTGAGATTCAACATTCAGATGTGATTTCTAGTAAATCAGAGTTGGCAATACTGCCGCCATTGCCCGTTGCCATTGTCATCCTTGCTGGCAGTGTTGCCAACATTATCTCCTGAGAGTAAGGCTAGATTAGAAGAAAATATAGGCTATAAAGGCTATAACCCTAATAAAAATAGGCTAAACATTTTACTTACATTACGACAAAAATAGTGTGTCAACATCATTTAAATCCTCAACGGAATCATGTTCTGTTTCGTCAGCATTCTCGTAAGTTAATTTGGTCCCTATGTTTGAATTATGTTTTGAGGTAAACTGTATGAGTAACAAGACTTTTCAGCTCTTCTAATTCCAGCTCGAATGCTAAGTATTGCATTTAAAAGGTCTCTCTATTAATTAAAACAGTCTGAATAGGCCTAAACGATTTACGTGAGGAAGATATATCAGAATGTTTTTTTGATGCAGCATGTTGCTTTATATCAAAATATTTCGCACGAATGGAAACTTTGCAATACGCACAATATGCTTTGGTTGAATCACGTGGAAGTTCTCTTATCCAATCCTTGCACAAATCTTCTTTAAGCCATTCATTCCTAAATCGCTGTTGGTAGGCTGGCTTCGACATGTTTAATGGGCTATTACTTAATTAACTTACAGTTTAGAAAACAAAGCTAGAAAACAACCACAAAGATAATAAAACTCTTATCGACAATTCAAAACTATGACGGTGAAAATAAAAACCCACTCTAATAGACAGAGTTTATTTCCACGACAGTTTCGACGCCCACTGGCATCCTCCTCGGGTGGAGGATGCCAGTGGGCGTCGAAACTGTCGTGGAAATAAACTCTGTCTATTAGAGTGGGGTTTTATTCTCATATTTTGACCTTCACGTAAAAAAGTGAAGTTTTTTGCATTATTATGACGGTGAACTAATGATAAATATATGTGAATTTATAATAACAATTTACACTATACAATACACATTCACGTACAAGAAGAACTAACAACGACTGAAACCACTTCTATCAAATCAGTACAAGATGACACTCTTCCGACGTAATTGTACATATTTTGACACGCTACAACGTGAAAAAACATTTTAGTACGCTCGCAATTTGATATGAAAAGATGCTAGATTAAGGCTAAATTAGAACAAAAAGTTGCCAGATTTAAGGCCATAGGCTATTAAGTAAAATAAAAGGCTAGCCGAAGCTAAAATAGGCTAAATCTAGCCTGAAAAAGGCCAAGTTGGCAACACTGCTTGCTGGAGAGGAACGAGGAAGGCATCGCCCGCTAACATATTTTTTGTGCTTTGCCAAATTGCCATATTAAACCGGCTTCATGAGTTTTTGACGTGATTCTATTTTTTATGAGTTGAAGAATATCTTCAGATGAATACTTAGGTAAGAATACTTAATTATATACTAGGTTTCCCTCTCTTAGAAAATTAGAAAACATTATTTTACGTGTCGCGCTACTGAAAGTTAAGGCTTGTTCGTGTCTAATTTTTTTTTTCTAATAACCTTAAGCATTAAAGCGTTCACTACGCATTAGGGCGGAGTGAAAAACTCATTTTTCGAATTTTCAAATTGGCTAGTGTGGAAAATGTGTGGAGTAGTGAGGAAATAAGCTGGTATAAATTTAAAATCATAACATTAATATCTTCAGGTGCCACAATGACCTTCAATATTGAAAAAAATTGAAAAAAGCAGATTTTAACCAATAATTACAGAAGAGTCCACGATGCACAATAGACAAGAATTTATTCACACTTGTATAAAATAGCTCAGTCAACCTTTAAAAAAAATTTTCTATTCTCTAAAAACAGTTTTCTATAGTCAGCTCACTCAGCTGTCACGTGAGTACCTCGGTTCAGTGTAGCTGTCGCTCTCGTAGCAGGTGGGTGTTCTGTTGTTGGCGTTACTCAGATAGTCTAAACTATATTTCTTATATATTTTGCATTTCTGTATTGTGTTGCCCTAAGTTTGCCATGTACTATTAACTGAAATTAACGTATAATTGATATTAGCTCTTTCTTTTTCAGATTTGTATACTTTCAAAATGTCTCGAGTTTGTGCAAAATCAACCAGGCCTCAACTGAGTGCCCCATGTTTGGTATGGGGGAAGATTTGTGGCACAGGAATCTTCCTACATACGAAGGAGTTTTTAAATATTACTTGTTTGTAAGAAACGATTTGAAACAGAATACTAATAAAGATCCTTCAATATCTCAAATATTAGAACAAGTTGTTGATAAATTGAAAACAATTTGGGAAAGTGCTTCTGTCCCAATTCTGTCAGACAGGCGAATTGAAACAATGTTCAGAAGCTACCACGAAAAGTATCGTGTCATTATGAAGCCATACCAAAGCAGAAAAAAATTCTGAAGCTTACAAAGCAAAGATTGATATGTTCAAAAAAGAAGCACACACGAAACTTTTTGACATTGCAGCGTGCAAGTGCAAAGTACTAACACAATGTTCTTGTCCCAAAGAAAAAACGGTTCCAAAGGAAGAAGTGACGTTCCTCTTAGATCAAAGGAGTGAAAAAAACTGTTTATTGATAGAGTAGATATTTACACTCTCAAAAAAAAAGCATCTACGTTGCTAAGAAAGCAAAAAGAAGCTGTGAGGCTCACCAAAGAATCTTCACAGGAGAAATTGCTGGATACAAATGTTGAATTATCATCATCGACATCAAATAGTGAAAGTGAATCTGGCGAAATATCAGACGATACATTTCCAGAGCCAGTTAGCTCGAAGAGAAAGCTCGAACAACCTGAAGAACAATTATTCAAGAAAAGGAAAACTACAAATCTACCTTCAGTGGCTACTGCTTGTGACAGGACTGCAGTTTCAGATCGAGCTGCAGCATTCATTGTTAGTGCAATATTGCAAGATATTGGAGAAGTTTCTATTGACAATACATCTGAAGTAGTGGATACGAGTAAAATCAGAAGAGAAAGACAAAAGAAGAGATCAGAAATTATGAAAGATCAAAATCAGGTCCCAATCAGAGGAATCTATTTTGATGGTCGAAAAGATTCTACACTCTTCCAAGAAAAAAAAGAGTCCAAAGTATATCAGAAGAAGGTAACAGAGAAACATATCACTTTAGTGAGAGAACCTGGTTCAGATTATTTGGGCCATTATTCTGTGAATTCTGGATCAGCTGAAGAAATATGTAAAGGAATGTTTGAGTATATTGGAAATAATGACATGAACCTGGAAAACCTTGTTGCCATTGGATGCGATGGTGCAGCAGTCAACACTGGAGAAAAGGGAGGCGTTATAAGGCTTATAGAATTGAAGCTGAAGAAGCCAGTTCAACATTTAGTGTGCCAGCTCCATGCCAATGAATTGCCATTACGCCATTTAGTTGCAAAACTGGATGGAAAAACATCTGGCCCCCGCGGATTCACCGGTCCTATTGGCAGGGAATTAGAGAACTGTGAGAGTCTTCCTATTGTCGAGTTTGAAAGGATTGATGCTGAGGAACCAACTTTAGACTGTGAAGATCTTAGCACCGACCAAAAATATGTAATTGATATTCATCAGGCCATAACGAAGGGATATTGCTCTCCAGATCTTGCTCATCGTAGTCCAGGCAAAATGCACATTCACGATGGCTGACTACAGCAAATCGTTTGCTTCGTCTATACGTTTCAACTGTAAGTCCATCTGAGAACCTCATGAACATTGCTTCTTTTATAATGAAGGTCTACATCCCAATGTGGTTTTCTATTAAGCAAAGTACGTCTTTTGTCAATGGCTCAAAACATGTTTTCAAAACTATTGAACTAACAAGAACACTGAATGACGAAGTAAAGGATATTGTAAACCCTGTCATACAAAGAAATGCATTTTTTGCAAATCCAGAAAATATTCTAGCATCAATGATTCATGATGACCGCAGCGCCATAAGCAGGGCCGGATTAACCATTAAGCAAAATAAGCCCGTGCTTAGGGCATCAAGGGAAGGGGGGCACCACAGAAATTTTCCATTGTCGGATTTACCATGGATTTATTATACTATTATAATCGCGGCTTATAGCCTATAAGCTGTTGAAAACTGAATTATACATATTCATATATAGTATTTATTTTTTTTCATTGTTTGAATTTGTAGTGAACAACAACCCTTTTGAGAGAATAATATATTTCGTTGTAATCACACACTTTACGCTTTGCGTTATTATTTTGTTTATATCAAATCTTTGAGCGCCATATTAAAAATACATATAGATTAAATATTTTCGTGTGCTATAGGAAGTTATTCTGAACGTGTGATTTGTGCATATAATATTAAAATATATTTTACATAATCATTTGGTATTGTTTTACAGAAAGATTTAGGTTTATAGAATTGTAATATAAATTAATATTAAATAAAAGAAACTATAAACTCTCTATATTGCTGTTGTATCAAGTGATGTTTATCACGGCCATTATAATAATAAGATATACTGACCTAAGTTAATTAGCGTTGAAGAAGTTTATCTGTTGCTCTCTCTTCTTCTCTAGGGTAAGTCTATGAAGTGTACTTTATTTGTATATATAACAATATTTTATCATACACGTATCTTTATTTTATATTTATTTATCTATTGTCATAACAGTATAAAAGAATTTTAGATTGTAATAACCAGAGTGAATAATTTGTAATGTATATATAACATCAAACGTAGTTAGGACAATTTAGGCCCTAAGCAATGTTCATATTTCCTATAATTAAATATTGTGTTTTAAATAAATAAATAAATGTAAATATAAAATGTGGCTCGTTAATAGTAAATGTTAATATTGATATTTTTATAGATTGCGTATTATTAATTCTAATGTTAAGTATTTTTATTTATAGGTTTCGGTTCCTTCTTTCGGTTCCTTCTTTTGGTTCCTTCTTTCGATTTGATTTGTATTCAACATTTCGAGTTGAATTTCGGTGAGTTATATTTAATTGCCACTTATATTTAAATTGCCACTTTGGTTGTGTACGGTTCCCATTTTGTCTTTCTGAGAATAAAAGAAACAAAGCCAAGATTGTTATATGTGTAACTGTGTTGATTGCCACATAATATACAAATAAAATATTCTTTTTATTTCTGTATTTTACAGACCCCAAGAACCAAGATGAAACGTGTTCAGTTAAGTGGTGCACACAAAGCGAAAACTATCAAAAGAGAAACAAGAGAAGACTTTGGATTTAGAGTCCAAGACTGCAAAGCTGACTGATTTCTTCACACAAGTTCCACGACCACAACGTCAACATGATATACCGATTCTGAATCAAAACCAATCTCCGTCATCAGAAGTGGACACAAATACCACTTTGATCACTTCAAAATCAAAATATGATGACGTTTGGAATCACCGAGGTGTCACAAGCAGGTTCATCTACCACATGTCTCACTACTGATCTCACTTTGCCTGTAAATTCTCTTGATACCTCTACTGCAAATGTTGATTCAAGTTGCTTTACAAGACATTCTGGGGTTGAAATAATTGCTGAAAATGAAAGTTTAGTGGACCATGGTGATGGTGGTGAAATGAATCAGTCTGCAGAAGATGAAGTAAATATAGCAAAAGATCCAGGGTTGTGGCTTGATTTCTCTGCTGATGATGTGGCTTATTGGATTGCTTTGTGGACCCAGTGACTGTCAACACCACAATGGGCCATTTTGACAAGTCTTACCGGCATTTCAGTAGTAGCAAACCAGCAAGATACTGTTCCACAAAACTTTTCGTTGGGACAAAAGCCAATGGTGAGAAATACAAGAGAGATGTTATTGTATTCACCATCAACAGGATCAGTTTACTGTTATGTTTGTAAACTGTTTGCTCCTAAAAATGTCTCACATTTTGTTATAAGAGAAGGTTCAGTGACTGGCGAAATACTATTGTACTGTAATTGATCATCATGAAAAAAGCACTACTCACCGAGACTCTATGCTAACATACTTAACTCGCAGACAAGGTGCGGGGTTGGGACAACAGTTGGAAAAACAAATTCAGGAAGAGTGTGATTACTGGGAACATGTCTTGAGGCGTGTCATAGCTGTTATTTGTACGTTAGCTGAACGTGGCTTGTCTTTTCGAGGAACAGAAGAAAGATTTGGATCATTGCAGAATGGGAAATTTTTAGGCTGCTTGAGCTCATAAGCCGGTTTGATCCATTTTTAGCAGGTCACATTTTGAAATATGGAAATTCTGGCAAAGGAAATCCTTCTTACCTGTCCAAAACCACCTGTGAGGAACTCATTCACTAATGGCTCAAAGGTCCACGCACTCATTGTTGACGAAGTAAAATCTTCTGGTTATTTTAGTTTGTCAGTTGATTCAACACCAGATCTATCACATATCGATCAGTTAAGTGTTGTACTTAGGTACTTAAAAGATGGACAGCCTATTGAACGCTTTTTAACCTTTCTGAAAATGAAAAGCCATACTGGTGAGGAAATGGCAAATCAGGTGTTGCAGTACTTACGTGAAGTTTGTAAGCTAAACTTTTCAAAATGTAGGGGTCAATCTTACGACAACGCTGCCAACATGTCTGGGCGTTATAAGGGGATGCAGCAAAAAATTTAGAAACAAACAAGTTTGCTATATATGTGCCCTGTGCAGCCCATTCACTAAATCTGGTAGGCCGAAGTGCTGTTGACTGCTGTCAAGAGGCGGTTAATTTCTTCTCTACAGTGCAGTTGCTCTATACCTTTTTTTAGCCTCAACCAGCAGGTGGGAAATTCTTAAAGGTTGTATTGGAAATGAAAGTGTCTTAAAATCCCTCTCTGATACCAGATGGGAGGCCCATGCTATGGCAACAGCAGCAATTTTTGAAATCTTTCCTTAAAATTTTAGAAGCGTTAGAATGTATAAGCTGAAGACCAGTCACAAAAGGGAGACACTAGAAGAGAAGCAAATAATATTGCAAATAAGATGCAAGAGCTATAATTTCGTTTTTTATGTTGAATTTTTGGGATGAGATTTTGCAAAATTTTCATAGAGTAGCAAAGTTCTACAGAATAAGGATGTGAACTTAAAAACATGTGCAGATCTGTATGATCATTAGCTGACCACTGTGGCACTTCACGAGATGAATTTGAAAGATATGAAGCAGCTACAAAGGAAATGCTACCAGATGTTGATTACAAGGCAGCTCAAACTCGCAAACGTATCAGAAAAAGGTACCCAATGACGGAGATGCACCAGAAGTATATCTGAATGCCAGAGATAATTTCTATCACCACCTTTTACACAATTGTTGACAAACTTGAAACTGAGATGAGAAGAAGAGGAGAGATATACAAAGAAATAGCAGAGAGATTTTCTTTTCTAAGTGATGTGCCACATAATGTCACCACTTCATCATCTACTGAAATTGAAAGGTATTCTCAGGGTTGTAAAAAGATGATTGATGCTTACCCAGAGGACTTGAACACTAATTTCTCTGCTGAGCTTCAGCAGTTTTTCACTCATATGTGTGCCATAAGTTCAGTGCAAAAAAAAATGTAAAAACAAGATTCAGTCATGCTGAACTTTATAAATAATTGTAGAAGACAATATTGAGTGTGCCTTCCCAAATGTAGAAATTGCCTTTCGTATATTTTTAACATTAATGGTCACAAATTGCTCAGCTGAGCGTTCATTTTCTCAGTTGAAG